>CAAKHC010002091.1:8609-18803 GCA_901007825.1 Macroramphosus scolopax | reverse complement strand
TAGTGAGTAAAATAACCCAGGAGTTTCATTGACAATGAAAGTATTTGTATTGTCACATATTGTGTAAAGCAAGAGGCTAAAGTTATTTCCCCTACCAATACAAGTTGTCTGCAGTTTTCCAGTTGGCAGCTTTGATTAATGGCAGTAGACATGAGTGTAATTCAAAGCTTTACCCAGTAGAGGGCGACACTTTCACCATTTAGTCTTTTCAAGTCTGTCTCTACAGTTCTGTTGTCCCTTCACTTCACACACATTTGGACTTAATAAATGATTCAATGCAAATCAATTTAATTAGTTCATTGTTTATTGAGCAACAAGATTATAGCAGGAGTTTGTTCAAGTTGCACAATAATTAAAAATTAAACATTTAGGAAACATAAGCTGATCACTACAAAAGCTGGCAAAACACAGTGAAAGAAGAATGGGAGGACCATGTGATCCTTCTAAAAGAAGTCGATATCATCTGGTGCGTCCAGGTCACGATACTCAATGATGTTTCTCGGATCCCCTCTTGACATTCTTGACAAGAAGCAGAAAATGATCATGAATAAAAGTGATTAAATTCTCCAACAGCAGAACAGACAGACCATGTTTAAATTAAATTTCTCTTGTGCAGTGGTCCTACCTGATGTTACGTGGCTTCCCAAGGTAGCCACCTTGTCCACGGAAGTTGTCATAGTTGCCTCTACCTCCTCCGTACTGATTGGGGGGGTAGGGAGGTCCACCTGCAATGAAAGATGCAAAATCAGAACACAGGTAGTTGCCCAGTAGTTCTGCACCAGGAAATAAAAGTCGTTATAGAACATACCGCCATAGCCCATTAGTGGGGGACGTGGCTGTCCAAAGCCCATTGGACCCTGAGGAGCTTGAGGGGGAAATGGCATGGTGGGAGAAAGCAAACCTGTAGAAGAGGATTTCATTATTGAAGCCCCAGTGTAGATATTTATTCAACCAGTCATTGTTTAACAACTGAATTAATTCAATGGAAATGTGTCGGCCTTTACCTGGGCCCGGAGGTGGAGGTATTTTTATCTCTGGCAGAGACGGTCTCTTGGCATCCATCAGGAAATTGTTAAAGAACACCACCTCCTTTTTCACCTCTTCAATTTTGTCCCCATGTTTGTTCAGGATGTGCTTCCGTACAAACTCTGGCCCCTTGAATGAATTTGATAGTAGAAAGAAGTGAGCAACCAAACAATGACCACATGCACAGCCATCACTGTCTGTGTCCACTAGTGGTTTTGCAGTGCCACTGATAAATCATCAACACCTTTGAAAACATTTGGACAATCCCACATCTTATTGTGTTGCAGGCATTTGAATACTAAGCTTGAGAAACACTTACCTTAAATTTCTTGCCACTAAGTGGGCAGAGCCATTTGTCCTTTCCAAGCTCCTGGGTGTTGGCAGAAACAAACTTCTCCACCTCCTCCTCGGGATCCTTACGGCCCATCTTCGCTGCCTCGTCCTCAGACAATACCTCTTTTAAACTAAACAAAGGACTCAGCTTCTCCTCCACCATCTTCTGCCACTGTTGCACTATTTGAGAAAAAATCTATTATTATATATATAATATATAATCTATTATAATCTATTATTGTTTTCCTTAAATACTGCACCAATTATAATAAAATTATGTTAAATATTGTGTTTAATGTAAAGAGGTATGTTCATTAATAATGAAGCTTAGCTCCAGCACATCAATCAGCAGGAGCAGATTATTAACCACTGTTATACACCCGGCATATTTACTACCTCTCTCCCCAGCGCACTCCTCTAGGTGACATGACAGACTCACCTTCTCCATGTGTGATGCGGTTAGGAGGGATGGGCCCACGTACGTGGATCATGCCGCAGCGATTGGGCATTTCATCCTCACTGGGGTATTCACAGGTGTTGTAGTAATCAATTGAATGGACGATACGCAGATACAAGACCAGACGATCCAGAACCTGGATAAGATGGAGGGAAAAGAAACTTGAAGACTGAACAGATACATCTCATAATGAAATAAATAAGTCGGTTGGAGCCAGGCACTTGAATGACACGGATAATAAATCAGGAATATAAAAAACTAATTGTAAAACATTCTAAAACCTAAACGTTTTGATAAAACTGATATTTGATTAGTAGCTTTCAAGCGCTGCTTGTACTCTTGATTCATGACAATACTAATAAATAAACAGGCAAACCTTGGCTAACTTGTCATCCCTCTCCACGGTCATCTCCACAGGGATTCCTTCCTTGGTGCCTTCGTCAGGATCCATCCCACTCACTGAGCCCAGGAGCTCCTCCTCCTCAGCGCTTACCTCCTCTATCAAGTAATCAGTGATATTCTTCAAGACGGGGTTCTGGCCTGGCAACTTCTGAAATGACAAACCACACTCAAATGAATAATGGAGTGATGGCGGGATCATTTGAGAACAATCTGATTGCAGAATATTCTTGATGATCAGTGTTACCTCAGTGTTCTGTCTCTCGTCCTGAGACTTGATGCCCCACAGGTCTCCTTTCTCGTCCAAGGCATGGATGAGTTTGGCAGCAAGCTTGATGTCGTTGCGAAGCACCTGCTTGTGCTGAGTGATGCCGTTGACATTACGGACCCGCCGAGCCAGGTCCCTGTTCACCCCTGGGGCCAGTTCACAATCTCGAAGCTATAAAGTGAGGAGAGTACAAGAGATTTGTATAGGTATTAACTGCAATTTGGGGAGAGTACAGATATTCCACATAAGGTTTATAGGACGTATTACGTTTGACATGCTGGGACTAAATCTCTTGAATACAAACACCACTGATGTATTTCACTTGAAATGAAGACGGAGACACTTACACGAATGTTCTGAAGATTCCAGCAGACCTCTTTGATGTTCACACTACGGTCAAACGTCACCCAGCAGCGTCGGAAAAACCTGCAACAGCACAGTGCTCATTTATTCATTATGTAATATAACTTTCCTTATATTTGGAGACAAAAGGCGTTTTATTACACTAACCTTCGCTCTGGATGAGGGTCGGCCAAGCAAACACGTAGAAAGCCAGGGTATCGACGACACAGCTGACAGAGACAGAAAAGGGCGTTAGATGTGTAAACGCAGGAACATTATGCACTATGATGATTCTACATCTCTTGAGAAAGGCAGTCGTTAACACGGCCTTCTTTGGTCAACTCACAGCTATGATCTCAGCCTTGGAAATTGTGGGAGCAATGCTTCTCATGAACAGAGAGCAGGTCCTGTGGAGAGGCCGAGGTCTGGGAGCATCATCTTTGGGCTTTTTCTCCTCTTTATCTTCTTTCTCATCATCTTCAGCATTCTCCTTTGGTTTCACCTCTTTGCAATTCGATGGGAGAAAACCGATTAGTCGGGGCGACTCTATTAGTATTGATTATTAAAAATAAAAAAGATGTATCATCTCACTGTGAATTTGATTTCTTACCTTCACCCTCCTCTTCTTCCTCATCCTTGTCTTCCACCTCTTCCTTCTTCACAGATTTTTCAGAGCAGTTGGAGTTAGAGTCCGATTCAGAGTCAGAGTCGCTCTCTGAGGCGCTGGCTTCATCATCATCACTGTCGCCACTACGCTTCCTCTTTCTTCTTGGCTGGTAGATGAAAGTCAGATCAATGAGAGCTATTCAACTCAATTCTGTCTCCTGCTGGCAAATACGTTAAATTGAATCAACACAAACCTTCTTGGGTTCAGGCATTCCTTCATTCTCAGCATCTTTCTTTGCCTCCTCCTTGACATCCTCCCCTTCTGCTGCCCTGGCTGGAGCCCTTTCTGCGTTGGCAGAATCACTCTCGTCCTACGGCACAGATTTATATAATTACCACAGCACTTTTACAGAGTGCAGCAGACTGAAAGAGAACAGAACATACCTTGTCATTCTTGTCTTTCCCTCCTAAAGGTTTGCGGTCACAGTCCAGGGATTTGAGATCATCTCTCTTGGGAGGTTCAGGTCCACCTGAACCAGACGCTGACCTCTCCCTTTCTTCTTCCTCTTCAGATGGCAGGTCCAAGATGCGAAGATCATGATCCGTCCCTCCTTCCATCTTTATTACAGCTGAAGGTAAGAGAAGATACGGTTTAAGCTACAGCTTATGACGGTTTCCATGCTTTAAGTACTATGTAGCACTCATTAGTAATAATCACTACGCTGAAGACAAACCAAAGTCATTGAAGCATTTCACTATCAAGAGTGAATAAAACATACTAATATTTATTTCTTGCAAACATCCTGGTAGGACTGTTCACACACAGCACAGTTCAGATGTTTATCAAGTATTCGGGTTAAAACTTGAATATGTATGTATAATAATAAAACTTGGTATGTTCGAATCCCTGGTTAGTATATTAAAAACAAAAAGGAGAAAGGCAACGTCAACAAAATCAAATCATTTTTGAGGCCTCACCTGCATCCAGAACTTTGATGATGGTTGGCATTTGTTCGATGTCCAAAGACACATTATCAAACCAGCTGTTTTCCATCAGGAACAAGAAGACATTCAGACGGTTGTGTAGGCAACTCTGGCCTTCGGCCTTTAGTCGGCTGGCCTCATCTGGGTGGTACTTGGACCTGAACCTGTGTCCAGAGTTGGGTCCAAAAAAATAGTGGGGAGGGAATGACCAGGGTCGGGATGAACGGGATGTAAAAGTTAGAGAACGAAAAATGAGAAATATGGTGCATTTACATACTAGAATCCATTTCAACCAATTTTCAACAAATATTTTTACAACAGGATGATTGAGTTGCTTGTTGATGAAAATGTGAATACCAAAATCAATCACTGGATTTAAAGTACAAGAACAGATGACTATCACAATAAAGATAAGATAAAGTCCTTTCTGTAATTTGAACAGACTTTACCTTGTGTTAGGTCATTCAGTGTATTTATATTCAGAATTTGATTATTATGAATTATTATTGTTGTACATCAGAAAGTTTGAGATTAACTCACCAAAAATAAGGAAAAACAACAGAAATGATAAAATGAAGCATTCACATATTCAGAAAATTTCACATAAAAGATGTTTATCATCAAGTGGACTACAGTTACCTTTTGTTCTGCCAGTTTAATAACAAATAAATACAGAGAGGGGTCTCTTCTGTGAAAATGCGCTCCACTTCACCCCAATGGTGTGTCTGTACACACACAAATTCGGTTTTGGGATTCCGTTTGATCCAAATATAAAAAGAAAGTGTAGAAAAAGCATAAAACAAGAAAACAAAAATCTCCACGCGCGGAAGACTACTTCGACTGTCTATCTAAAATCCCTGGTACTGTGTGTCTAAGAGCAACTGCATTGTGCGCAGTGCATGCCCTTGCTGACTAAGACCGATTCCTGCGGAGCTCCACTTTTTCTCATCTTCAGAAAACACGTCGTCAACGTAGTTGTGGGAATGAAGGGAGGAAAATGGGTTATGTCAAAAAAAGAACACTTTTGCACAATATCTGTGAAGTAAGTATAATCAGAATTAATAGGAATTACACAAACTGGGCAAGGTTAAAATGCAGGTCAAGAAAATCAACCCCAGGATGAGAATGCCACTTAGGTTAATGATGGATGTAACTCTTAATTGGCTTAATCTTTCAGTTACATGACTGACTATAATTTAAAAACAGGTGTTTTTATTGACTTCATGTACAATACAATGAAGAAGTTAAACTTCAATGGGTTGCCCATACTTTATATAAGACCTAATTAGGACGTTTTCCAGGCTTAGGTTTTATAAACACCTGTAGAAACCTTCTTAAAACTCAAATCAAACTAAATACAGTAGATGGAGAATTAATTTGGGTTGATTTTCTTGCTTTATAAACTACGAGTAGCATAAAAACATAAATCATTATCAAGTCTGTGCTTATTGTAAGTTCATTGGTACACCTGGTGTACGATTATATCGTTTACCATGTTTTTGTACAGATTAACAGCAAGAATAGCTAAACAAGCACCTAAAACTATTGTCTTACACCCCCCCAGGACCATGCCCAATCAAATGACTTTTTATCAAATTAAATTATATCTAAAATAATTATGATAATGAAATAAAAAGCAATCACAATTAGCACAGCTTAAGTGACTATAATATTTCATTATAATGATAGAGCTACATTACAATCTACTAATATACATAATTAGAACACATGTAGTAAAGGCAATTAAGATCGTACCACTCTTCATCTTTATGAGCCAAAAAGAAATCCTGCATCTGCTGTCGGCGATAATCAATCTTGTACTCATTGTAGCGTTTGACTGCTTCAGTCTCATCCACAGAATCATCCAGTGACACCAAGAACTCCTTAAAGCTCTTCATTATTGGAGGAGGGGGGCCCAATTCCATGTCATGGATGTTACCAAGCCTAATGAAAGAGCACAAGGTAGAAGGATGGCATAGCTGAACTAGTTAGCTTTGGATTTTCTATACATTTGTGTGATGAGAGAAGAAAGACCACAAATAAGTCAAGATACAATTGCTTTAACATACATTCAGGTAGAAACTTAATAGTCGGTTCTTTAGTCCACTATGATTTGATTTTCAGTCATGTCCCACTCAGTTCTTTAGGCAAGTTCTTTGAGTTATATAGTACGATTTTCTTCTGTTTCAGATGAGTAACAGTTTCTGTGAGTTGGGCTCTGAGTGGTGTCGCAATTGCACATCCCCCACACTCAATACTGTACCTGAAAGCATCCTGGTGGAGAACTGAAGCTGCTGCTGCTACTAACATGCAGCTTATGCATCAAATAATAGTTGCAGAAATACGTCAAAGGTAATATTGAACTCTTGAAAGATGAACAAGATCTAAATTCACAGATCTGTCAACACTTATTGCATCTCTCACCTTGCCTGAATGGGAATACCATGATGAGGCTGCATGAGGTGCAGGTCAGGGTGACCCCAATGCTGTGGTGGGCCATAACTAGGTCCTCCTCCACCACCATAGCCCATGTCGTATCCACCACGATAAGGGTCTCCACCCCGGTCGTCCCTGCCAGGAGCAGATTAAAAAGGTTAAGCAAATTCAGAAGCTATTTGTGACGATTGATGAATAGAGCTGCTGCTGCTGCTGATCTCACCAATCTCTTCTCATTCGTTTCTGCTGGGGGCTCATGTCGTGTCTGGGAGGGGTGAATCTCTCTCTACGTCCTCTGTCGTAGTCTCTATACTCTCCACGACTCCGCCGTTCCCTACCCCTGTCCCATTCTCTGGAAAATTTAATTCAGGAAACACATGATGAAACAGGAAATGTCCAACTGAATCAAATGCATTTTATAATATAATTACAAGCAGTGAGAACCCCCGGAGCTACTCACATACAACTTTGTTATAAATGAGGGGCTGCATGGGGTCAAATTAAATCCTGGTAAGTGAGTCCTCTGAGCTTCAACATCTCTGTTTCTTACCGGTCATTCCAGTCGTCTCTGCGTCTGTCTTCTCTCTCTCTGGAGCGGTCATAGTCACTCCTCTCCCGTCTGAATTTGTCCCTTCTCCTGCGATCATACTCGTCATCGCTGTCTCCCATCTCTACGCAGACACAAAGCAGATCTAGATTAGTTTTAAATGACTACATCATCTGCAGAATCGCAACTATATTTTTGGAATAGCGCTTTTACAGGGCGACTGCTTTTTGTCAAAGAAGTGGTTAATGTATAAATAAGAACTAACTTAAGGTAATTTACTACAATGACACAAGTTAAGTTTGATGAGGAACGTGGTCATACTGAGATTAAAAAGGTAAAATGACGACCACACTCAGAATAACTAATTAATTAGGAACTGTTAAGTTAAAGTTACATGCTAATGCTAGCTCTTGGCGGTAATAGCTCGGTCTTTGTCTTGAACTGCACCTGGTTATGTTAACTAAGAGCTTATGACTTTTTGGATATCAACGCCATCCAACAATTTGACACGGACACTTTTATATAAACGGGCTTAGAGGTGAGACTTCTCAAGTCGAATAATTTAACGTGTGGTTGCAGTGCGTTAGCTAAGGTTATCGAGGCTACTATCGACTGTTAGCTAACAAGCTACGTTAGCTAGAAATAAGCTTCTAGTTAGTTTTCTGTCAGAGACAAGCATGTTTACTATAACAGAGGAAGAGTGTTCTCTCTGTACTTTAACCACAGTAGGTGCGATGCGATAAAGTGCAAGGAAACACCTGCAGCACCTTATTGATTGTTATTAGCTTGGATGAGCTGGTTTGTCTCTTCCTTCTTCTTCCTCTTCGATTTCCCGTCTTCTTCTCGACGCTTTCTGTGACTGCCAAATACGTTGGTACATCAGCGCCACCAAGTGGTGTGAGTCCGAATTATATCAGTTTTTCCTTCATTTCCCCTTTATTCCACCCTGACTGATGTCTTATGTTCCTGTAATTCATAGAGGCTGTATCATGTTAACACTGAAACATACGAGATAATTAAAACAAAACCAAAGACTTGTTATATATGTGATACCTTACCATTTGGGAATGTCCCCAATACTTTAAAATACGGTTAAGGGACAATATGTGGCTGAACAGCATGAACTGGTGTGTGTGATTCAAATAGTGTTGCTGATTTGGTCAAAGTCACAGGGAAGTTGATTTAGAAATTTGTGTTTAAAATGTTTTAGGGATAACATTTTAAATGAGTCACCGATCTGATCGTATTAAAGAGCAGGATGATTTTACCAGGAATAAAGTTAGAAAGCCACAGTAAGGATTAAGGAGAAATAGTTATATAAAACTAATTATACCATGTAGGCTGATCAACCATGAAGAAATGTTGAAAAGAAACTTTTTGATCATTTCCATGTCTGTTTTTCCTCTTCTTTCCTTTTCAGAGTCACATTTTCTTTAAAAATTGCCATAGTAGCCAACATTCATTAAAGTTTACCATTTCATCTTAAGGGAACTGTCCACCCAAATTACAAAGAAATATATTGAAACAATAGATTAAGGGAGTGCTACATGCCTTATTGGCTCATGCGTCAGTTTCTATAGGGCGGATGAAAAACTAGTCCTGTAACGATTCATAAGAAAACAACACAAAAGGATTTGGTATTTGAACAATATTTTAATAACTGAATCCCTCTTGCTATTTATTTTGCTTTCATTATTCAACAAAATGCAAAAAATATCATTTTTTTTTGCTCTTCTTTGTCCTTCCTCTGAACCTTAACTGATGCCTCATGTAATCTTGGATGGTGTGTGGCCACACTTTAGTAGTCTGCGCTTCCTCCTCGTTGATAAACGTTGATTCCTCTTGTTGTAGGAAGGAATGTCCATCCCTGGATCCAAACGGAAAGTCTTCTCCAGCTCCTCCATCGGCTTCCAAAGGACTGGAGATAAGGTGATGGTGGTAAGGATAACCCAGAAACCCCTATAAACATGTAACAACTAGACAGTTTATACAGTGAATTCCTCTCTTTATTCAGCAAGTTATCAAAATGTATTTTAGGAATGTAAAAAGGCAATATTAGGATCATGTTAATTATTACATGATCCTATAATGATCCATTTAATGTTGCTTTAGTTAAGCAATGAACAGGAGTTATATTTATATTTTTATCTTTCTATTCTCTAATAGATAGCTGTGTTATACAAACATATTGTCAATAGCAGAAGATGTGAACTGAATCCCTTATAAACAAATGTAGATTATTTCAAAAATGGATTCACATCCCTTAAACAATTCTCCTCTATTAGCTAAGTTTTTGTTGAAATTAACCTATGAAAAAGTCATATGATGATTTGTTAGTTATGGTTAAAAGTGTATTAATGTCAATGAGATTTCAGTTTAAAAGTAAGGTAGCAAACAAACCAATATTAAAAAACAAAAAAGTAACTGTATAACTTACCTCATTGTGATCATGAGGGATCCCTTTGGAATCCTGCAGCACAAATAAAGAGACTGTCAGGAGTAGTAAGAAAGATGATCTCAGCACAGGGGAGAATGACGATAGTGACCCGGGCATCTTTCCATACAACGTTAGTAATCACCATCCATAGATCGCTCATATGTTTCTAATGTTTCAAAGTGCTGCACATCAAAATCTACTCGACATATCCTGTTAGACATGAACCTTTACAGGTCTAATCATGAAACAACTGTGATGCCTTGTGCCACTATATTTATTTCTGCAGGTAGCAAACTTTTAGAGTCACGCTCTCCAGGGGTCACGTGTTATAATCCAGGCTTTGGCAGACCCACACTACC
>CAAKHC010002088.1:47961-68658 GCA_901007825.1 Macroramphosus scolopax | reverse complement strand
CCCATAGAGGGAGCCAGAGAGTGCAGAATTACATAGAGCAATCTGGAGTCCTGTGGGAGCATCCACACCCACACAATAACATGAACACACAGAACGGGAAAACAAACAGTGCACTCACAGGAGCCTGAGTCAGATTCAAGCATCCTACAAACCATTGCACTTGGAGCAGGCTGCATTTCTGCCACAAACCTTTTTAATATTTTAGACTATATCTCCTGCACAATCAGTGGCAAGAGTCTCACACGCCTGCCCCATACACAAATGGGCACACATGGGCGGGCAACTATACTTTAATATACTTATCAGCAACTTGTATGAACACTCGTGCAGGCGGACACAGTGTGAGTAACCTACACAACCTCAGTATTCCCCTCTCACTGTCAGTCAACTCACAGCAGGAGTTGATCCCCTGCATGGCTTCTCTGCCAGTAACCAGACCGCAAGCTGTGAGCAAGAAATGTCAGCTGTCATTAAAAGCAGTCACATACCTCACTGAGATATAATATTTTAGGTGCTCATTGCCGGGACCGAAATGAGATTAATTTCTCTTTCAGAAACACATGTTCAAAATTTAAATAGGTTGGTGCTTCACAGCATCCTTCAGCTACAGATGCAAAGTGATAAAACACAAAAAGCAGGTAGGTAGTCATAACAGAAATCACAAATGTGAAATATGTTACCATACACCATATATACTAGTTTGTACATTAAGCTTTTGCATTTACATAACGCTTCATGCAGAACTGCTTAACTTTACCGATCCTCCGTCTTACATTAGTTATTCCTGCTGCTGTATAATGTTGCAGATTTTGAATAAATTCAAAGGAATGACTCAACAGCCGTGGGCAAAAAACACAATTTCAGCTCCTGTTAACGTTTTGTCTAAACACGGATAACATTCATGATTTGTGAATGTAATCCCTAATCTAATCTATTATAGACCGTCTTCTTATTGCAGCGACTTGTATATTATGGAAATTTCAATCTAATAGACGTTGGAGCAAAGTGATTGGGGCCAATTTCGACATAATGAACAGAATTGTTAAACAGAACTGTTGGCCTCTCTGTGATGTGCAGCCACTATGTTGGTGCTGAAATGTGACAGAAGCTGACGTTGAGACTTTGTAGAGAAAGACTATTTAACCCATGAAACTGTTTTTTCTTTAAAAGGGTTGTTAGGCTTCCCCATGAGATGTGGCTGGTGGTGGGCAGCATGAGGACCTGAAAGGGGCTGCTGGCATGTAGCTATCATTTAAAATGTATATATAACATTTTTTATTTCTCATATTGAACACATTCATCTTTTGTACACATTGGAACTGTAGACGCACTACTTCAAAGTATGGACAAAGAAATAAGATAGAGATGAAACTGCGTATGAATAATGGCGGAAATCATCATAATAATCCTTCACGTTCCGTGTCTCACAGAGATTAATGAGCCATAAGACAGGGGAGGTCATAATTAATTTGTAACAAGTAAAGGTCAGGAGAGCAGAGGGTCACCGTGAAATATTAACTACCACATCCACATGGGCTCGCTGCCAAGCAGGTGTTGAAGGGTTGAGTTTGGGGTGAACTTAAGGTGAGTGAGGCAATAGGTCTGGTACAGTTTGGCACCCAAACACAGGGACGTACACTCATTCGATACCAATTATAGTGCATGTGTCCCAAACTGACACAAATACAAAGGTGCTGCAACAGTAGGAGTAAAAGTTGCAACTCAGTCATAAAATACAGTAACTGCATTAAGTCCTGTTTTCAAAAGTACGATCGTCAATAAGAATCAATGATCAGGAGAGCAGCCAAGTGTATCAAACCCCTGTTAGAGCCCTTTAAACCACTGCATCCATCCCTATAGCACCGTCTGAATGAACAGTGGTTTAAGACTAACAAGTGCACAGCGTGAAGTGTGAGCGAGCACATGTCACACGAGTGTGCCAGGCTGTGACACGCCACGCCACAGCTGTGACAGGTCAGTAAGAGTCATCAGGTATATAGGTCAATCCCTGCGACTCCTTCAATGGGAACACGTGGTCGGGCCTGTGGATTAGAGAGGAAATGAAGGATCATCCACTGAGCAAGCAGCACTCCACCTCAGTCACAGTCACTCATATACTGTCCACCCCCAGATCATCAAAGATCAATATACCACAATATAGATGTAATATTATCATCTGAATGAACAGAACATATAGAGTCTCCAAATATCTTATTCTGACTGCAGAACATGCAGCTCTATAACACTGCATAGACACTTGATAAATGCTAATATTAGCATGCTAATATAATAATATTAGCAGATTTAATGTTTATCACTTCAACCATCTTAGTTTCAAAATTGTTTACTTAACACTGAACAGAAAGTACAACTCGGGCCAGTAGGAACGTCATTGCTTGTCAGCTATACAAAGCAAACAATTGGATACAATTCAATCTTGACATGATTATAGTGCTAGAACAAGAAGTCAGTATGAGTCATCCTCTGCAGAACCATGAATGTCTGTTCAACATTTCCAGATAATCTACGGACATATTGAGACGGACTGATTGCTCTTTTGTCTGTTGAGCATATAAAATATAGGACAAGAGAATGGTGAATTTATGAGCCTAAATCTGAATAAATGTTATACGTACACTACTATTTCATGTGTGTTAACTAGAAGATGAACATTTTTTAGTCTACATGTGAAATCACGTTTTTTTGTGAGTAGGTCTCAGAATCTGTCCAGCAAAGTAAGTTGCCGTAGAACAACACTGTTGTCGTCTGCTGCTCAGTGGGTCCCTACGGGGACTGTATTGAACAGGGTCAGGATCTCTTCTGCTCTTTATATTGTGCCTGTTTCTATTTGTTTCAACAGGGGGCAACAGGTGCCCTGTTTCTGCAAATGGCCTGAGCAGATTGTTGAGACTATCCTTCCTCTGCAGGGAAATCTCATTACATTTATAAAGCACCAAGACATGAGAGCATTATTTTGTCCTAAAGGCATGTTTCAAGAAAAGATCATTAACTGTCAGACAAACTGATGAAATATTTATTTAGCTTTCGATATATCTGAGTGTGTTTACATTCTGCAAAAATCATGTAGATCCTAAGGTCAAATGTTTAATGTAATTTCTTTTTAATACATTTCTCTAACCAGGAAACTCTCATTGAGATTAATCATCTCTTCTGCAAGAGTGTCCTCCAAGGCAAACAGCAAGACAATCACAATTTACGAACAACGGATAGCACACAACCATCCAAACAAACCATTATAAGATCCTGAAAAGAGCGATACTATTAAATCAAAGATGTAATCAAGGAAGCAACTGTCTAAAACCGTAAACATTTCCAGAGGAGGCAGCTGGTGGTTGCAGTGATAATTAAAATTCACAGAGTGAGACAGAAGAAAAACTTTCTACAGATTTCAGAAATTATGCTAAGGTATACACTTTTTATTTCGTGGCATGCATAATTTAAAGTTAACACCACATACTGCATTCTGTATATCATATATTGGGTATAAAACTGCAAAAAACTCATCGTCTCCACCACCTCCAAATATATTAAAACCGAAAGGGCATTTCTGCGGATCCACCTCCTTCAGCCATTCAAGAAGTTAAATCTTTCCTAGAGGACATGAACAATCCAATATCCCTCTTCACTCACTTCACGACTTGTAAGACAGCACTCAAAGGAGGCCTGAAGCTGGTCTGAAGGGAAAGTGGGATTTGAGTGTTTACGTTTTCTGGCTTGACTGTTGGCCCAACTCTGCTTGTATTTCCTGCAAAAAACTTGCTTAAAAAGCACCCAGAGTGGTAGCAGGCAGCTCGGTTTAGTTTAGTTACAGCTCCTCTCTCTGTCTCACGGTGGTCAAACAGTCTAATATAGTCAAAATAATAAAAACCTCTTTGACTATGCAGTGTTATTTCTCGACTCATTCTGTCCTCCACAATTGCTTTAATCATACAGGCAAAATGTCAGCAAGATAATAAGGCAGAGAGTGTAACTGATTAAGATTGGATCAGATGTATGCAGCAGCCAATAACTGTACAGTCTGTCAGCAGGACGGGTGAAGCTGTGGGTAATTTGCTCTCTCCCATCAGAACACAGTAAAACAAACAGTCAGAGCCGCATTTTTAAAACTCATGCAAAGCAAAATAGGTTCAAACCTGAAAACACAGACTTTTATTCTGAAATCTAAATTAAACTGCAAGCAACATATTTTATTCTGTGGTTGGTAGATGAGCCCAAACAAGGCATATGTCTTGTCACATATGTCTGTCCCCGGGACAAGTTAATCAGGCTGCCTCCTCACCCTTGTTTTATTTTAGATGAGCTTCTTATACTCCCGCCAGGCAAATCTACAGTGAGCAACGAAGCAAATACAATCTATGTACCTCACATTTATCCTTTAGAAGTTATTCAAACTGTAGCCTTTCACTATTGTCTGCTCAGATGATGTCTTTATGGTTATGACTCACACAAAAAGGTACTTTTGATTGAAGCTGAGGCCTGCACACATCTATTCACTGGATTAACCTACAAAGCACTATATGTGTCAACATGCTTTGAGAAAGTGTGCCACTTGGTTTTATGTATATAAAGCAGCAAGCTCTTAAAATGAAGCAAATTCAATTCAATGTCATTTTATGATGACGTCAATTACAGGACCATCGTTACAAAATAGAAATCATTCATTGTTGGGTTAAGCTAGCAACTTATAACAGATTGTAAAGGGCTATTTATCCCAAATGGGGGCTATTTTATCCATTGGAAATACGAAACGGGTGACACAACATGTGGTGAGTTGTATGTAAGTGCCGCTTGTGCAACTAATAGCACAGTTCTGAACGCAGATAGGTCAGACATCCCTGTTCAATTTCATTAACTGCTTCAAAAAGCACATGGATGACTTATCCAGCATTCAAAGGTGCAACCAATAACCTGTTGGAGACACAAAATGTGTTGGTTTGTGAAATAGCATGAATGCAGGTAAACAACAGGGACCAAGAGAAATAATGAATTACTTTTATCCTTCCTTGGTTGTTGAGTCACACCAGCCACAGTAAACCTCTCTGACAGTGAAGCTAATGGTGGCAGAGGGAGGACCATCTCTCTGGCTGAGTGTAATGGTCCTCATACCACTTTTGCCATCACTGTTATTGTTGTCAGGCCACTGCTTCCAGCTAAAGTCAGACCCTCTCTAACTGATCTGGTCATCTCGACTGCTGCCCGACAGCTGCAGCACTGGGGAGATTAGTAAGGGGTTAAATGTAATATCTGAGCGATCAGTGAGCTTTATCTTTTCATTTTGTCCCTCAATCTCCTGGACCTTTTATTATAGCTGCCCCTCTGTCTGGCTATGATTTTTTTGTTTCCCTGACATACAACCACTCGTCTCCGTTCCATAATCCCAAATTTGTCTTGCCAGCCTTTTAGTATTAGCAGCCTCTAAGCATAGTGCACGTACGCTCAAATAACCACCTCCGTCTTTCCTAATGCCAGCATTAGGGAGTAGTCGCTTGCCTGAGGTGATGCAGGGAAGGGAACGCAGGAGCACTGATGAGGCGGGTGAAATGATGTGTTGAGACAGGAGGGCCCAATAGCAGGGGTGGGAGGACGGTTCCAGCCCACCTCCGTGGCTCTGACAGCAAGAAAAGACACGGCACTGCCTTTGTCCCCTGGAGCATCGCTTAAGCTTGTTAGCATAGCCACCAGGCCTTGAAGATGATGAGTTCCGAATAGGTGATTAAGACAATGCTGAGGTCTCTTATAGGTTTCATTGCATATCCACAAAGTAGGAGAGGAATGGCAGAGGCCATAGAATCGCAGGAAAGGACGGGGGGAGGTAGGTAGGGGGCTGCATTAATTCAAGTTCAATATGGTCACTGTGCTCCTCTGATCCTCAGTCATTTATCAAACGGTCTGCTATTGCTGCTGGTGCAGGCAGACCTTGGATTAGGTCCAGGCTGACCTCAAAGACATCTCATGGAAAATACACTCCTGGTGCATAGAAGCTGAGCAGAATCAGGCACATATAATGCCATCCCTGTGCGGGAAGTCGCTATCTTTTGTAGGTTTTCCTCTCATCTTATTCAAAGTTCTTGTCACTCAGGCAAAACAATGCTGGTGACACACTTAAAAAGCTCATAAAATGAGACACTTTCTGTTTCATGGAATGCAAAATTATATCTGGGAGCTTTGCCCCCCGGATCCCTCCGCAGATCTGGTATATGAGCTCAGAAGAAATGTATGCAACTCCAGTTTAGTCTGAGCCTACAGCATGCTGCCAAAAACAAAGGTCCCAGAAATGAGAGTTGCCTTTAAGCCTCCGAGTGAGCCATCTGTGCTGGGTGCCACATAATCTAAACAGGAAGCAGTGTTTGTTCAACATCACATCATCTTCCTGTCATACTGCAGCACAGTCACAAACTGTGTTATCAGTGGAATGTTATTTCGGGTCAAACATGCCTCATGTAATTTAAATTCAACATGCGCCAAGTATACATACTGGATTACCATTACAGTCTCTTCAAGGCTGATTTTTATCAAACAGACTCAGAATGGCATTGTCTCAATCACTTAATGATCCAACAAGGCGTATTATTCTCAGACGGCACTTCCTTGTGTGGGTGGAGCTTTACAATGGTGTGTTGGGGTTAAGCACCATACTCTAGGGGATCACTACACTCCCTCAACACAGATTAGAAGCACTCTCAACTATTAGCTCCTTCGTCAAGAATCCCCCACACACACAATACACACAAAAAACGTCCCCAATCTCCCCAGTCTCTTTTTGTTAGTGTCCATATCGCGTCTTGTAAATACGCCCTCTTGCTATGTACAGGGATTTCCAATGATCACCAGGCTGCTGCTGCTGCTAAATCAAACAGAGCGCAGACTGAATCAAGAGGGCTGAGTACCATCGTTGCGATGTCACCTGTGAGCTATTCGACCAGACGTAATTGCCAATTCAATCAATGTGTCAACAGCAAGCGGTGTCCAACTAGGCATGTAGACAGGAGTAAGAGGAATGCAAACAGACGGAGAGGAGCACTGAAACGTGCAAAGAGGAGGTGGGTGCGATGTGTAGATCCATCGTGATTACGACTGAAACAAGACAAGGGAGCAAACCGTAGCATCACAGCAGATAATAACGTGTCACAGGGAAGATTTTCTGTGTGTGGCAAGTCACCTAAATCTATGTAATGCAGGAGAACTTCAAAATACTTGAGCATAAAATAAAGTAAAGAGCAAGAAAAGTATAATAATGGGTGTGTTTTGTCCAAAAACGACCAAACGTCTGTGCCCAATCTACTGAGATGTCTTCAAACTGCCTACAGCCGTGTTGTTTTTGAAGGCAGCCTCAACATGCATTCATATATAGATGCAAGTTTTGGGGACTATTTTCCCTTACATTTACCATAAGTTTACCATACTCTATTTTATTCTGTATTTTATTATACTTTTATTACTCTTAATAGATGTGATGGTGGTGGGCAATTATTATGGTGTATAGTGCTGTAAAGTATTTTGGAGATGCTAATTTCCCTGACGGACACCCCCTAAAGGGATCAATAAAGTACTCTGAATCTGAATCTGAATCTGAAAGTTACCAAAAATAAACTTTGTTCCATCTTGTGACTGTCACCAGAATGTAGTTTGAAATATTTGGCATACTTTAGGCAACATGCTAATGATAGCTGGCTCTTTCACTCTGGCACAGAGGCACGCTGACTGCACAGATTACCGGAGATGCTACTCTAAAAGGTCAAGTCAAAACCAACGTTTTTAGATGAACTCTCCCGCCTTACCTCTGTAGACAATGAGGCAACTCCAGAGACTTCTCATTTTAATACACATGAACTGTGTAATTGGTTGAGAACAGATCTTCGGAAATATACTTTAGAACAGCACCAGAGGAAACTGTTAACTTTTAGAAATGGTTATATTTACAAGAATTTGAAAGAAAACGTAAAATTTAAAGATTAAATTGAAAATATGTGATTTCATTCATTTCCTCAATCATGTATTAGCATTACTTCTGATCATCATCTACGATTACGATTTTACTACAATACTGAAATAATAAAATGACAGTCCAACAAAATCTTACTTTATCAGTGGAATGATCAAATTGCAATATTTGGTGATCAGATTACTCTACTGTAGTACTGCAGTGGGTGGTAATACATGCATGTGTGTATACGTGCATGCTAGTTCATATAAGATGTATGTGGCCATGTGAATCCTGTACCGGAAATATGTTGTATTTATATATAGTACACTCAGCACAAAGGGATATGGAAGTATTAAAAGCGTCTAGCAGCCGACTGGGGGGGTTTGGATCTGTGACGGTGTACCATCATCACTTTGGGAGCAGCCAGGCTGAGCACGGCGGGCTTGGATGTATGATGCCGGCAGCCATCTGGCTTTGGATGGGACTCCTGAGGGAGACATGGGCTAGTGCCAACCTTCAGAAAACACTTCCAGCATGTTTGAGAATTAGAATGACATGTTCATCTATTCTCTAGCCCTGTGTGAGAGTAGTCGCTCCGCTCCTGAAGAGCTGTGACACATTCACAAATACATGTTCGACATATGTCCTGAGAACCTCACTGAACGCCATATGTATCTTCAAGGCATTAAAGTCAGTGGAAATTTGAAGTGTTTAATAGAAAAATACAAATCGATAGAGTTTCAATCAAGAAATTCTATAATTCATGATATGGCTTTAATCTATGTGTGTAGCTCTCAGGAGCTGCGGGTACAAGCGATCCTTCATCTCAGCCATCCACCATTTGTAAGTTGTTATACACAGCGCTGTATCTGCAGTTTCTCATTGCATTTCATCTTGTGCCAGACACATACAGTATTTAACTGCATAATCCTGAGTTCCAGGCACATGAACCTCAGCCAATAGTTACTGCAGACGGTGTTACAGAAGGTTAAAAGGTCTCTAACTGCACAGTCTGTGACTATAATTGCTCCGTCACAGCTGAGCTCAAGTGTATGTCAGAGGTCACTGTCTGTAACTGCATCTGTTACCAACAAAATGATCTGTATCTGTATTTGAATAAGAGAACAGAAATCGCTGTGGTTTCTACCAGATGTTGTTTATTGTTTCCTTGTCTAACAAAAAAAAGGCTGCATTTTGGCGTTTGCCTGCTTCAAAGTAAAACATATTACCATTATATACTATGTCTGAAAAAAATCAAGGAAAGGATTCCTACAGATACAGACAAACAAAGCTTATGGTTATATTAAAGATTCTCAAAAACAAACAAAGATGCATGTTTGTATATTTCCAAAATGTGGCACCAAAAATGACCCTCCACACTTTGTGATGCTACACTTTGAGGACAGGAACATACTGAAGGAGTGAGTAGTTTTGCTAGTGAGTAGTTGGTTAAAAACATCTGTACCATAGACTGTATATGTATATGGACATCCTGCCACTAATAGCTGAATTATTGAGCTATTGACTACACTTGGAAACATAATCTCTGCAGTAGTAATCTGGGAATGGAGCCGGCGTATCAAGGTCCCAACGGTCTGAATCGTAAGAGCTTAAAACAGACAATCATGGAAAGTTAGCATTACATCTCGTCTTGATTTTCTCTATACAATTCCCAAACAGAAGCCCAGAAATGCCTCGGGGATACTGTTACTTCACTCAAAACAGCATCAGGACACATTAAAGACATGATACTGGCAGAAACAATCACTCAATCAGCCTGTGGTATGTACAAAGTACTAACCCAGAAGAAGTATCATCAGCAACATAAACAAAAAGCTCTGTAAGGATCCTTTCCATAATGTTGTCAGATAATTAATAACAATCAGAGCCTGTCTGTGGCACATGCAAACACTTTTACTGGACATACTCTAGCGGACAATGTCCTGTGGGATTACAGTGCAGCCTTTTTGCAGTTGCCCATTATAGAACTTGCGTTCAATATTGGATAGAATCCAATACTTTTGTCCCTATTAATCATTTAGACAAGAGATGGGGAATATGGACCAGGTTTAAAAATACTGGAATTATATTTCAATATTCTACAGAATGACAGGAATTCAGTTTAAGGCGCTAAAAAGACAAGTTTTGGCAAACAGGTAAGAATTAATTGACTTGTCAAAGGAGTTCCTTTTTATTTAAGCAAAGAAAATGTCTGATATGAGGCAACGGATATGTTCCGACATAGTAAGTAGCCTTTATATAAAATATAGCATACGTTCAATTCCCGAGTCTCATGTACAACTTGCTCATTAAACAGTGTCGTATTAGCCTAAACGAGCAGTTGACAAGACATGCAGCTGTAAGAATGCATTTCTCTTGTCATGCATGCAGACACACACGTTGACCTTATGTGGCAGGAGGAATTAAACACAGCTCCCTCACTGCTCCATGCTGCATGCACTATTTATAATGTTCTCCCTCGATGAATTATTGATGAGCTATATTTTCTGTTTCTCTACACTTTTTCCAGAGTTCTGTGAAATATACCGTCATATTTCTAAAGCTCTACAAAGGCCTCCGCCTCACTATACCAGCGGAAAACTGCTATATCATAATTATTACTGCCAAAGTCGTATCAGTAAGCCTGTCAAACCATCGGAACACATTTCAGACGTAATGAGAAAACTGGGAATTGATGAATATAGCCTTCTGAGACTGCCAGGTACTGAAACAAAATGCATTCCAACATTCATCTACAGTACATATATTTACGGGGAAGAAAGAACTAAGGCCTTGCATTCACACTATTGGAACAAGAGGCAGAAGACAAGACGATTCCAGAAAGAGGATTAACAGCACATAGTTTACTGTACATCACGAGCAGCAGACACTCCTGTGAAAAGATTTTACGTCCTATTTACAAGCAAACTCTGGGGAGAAGACAATGACAAAAGGTTGGTTTTAATTTCCTTGAGAAGCGTAGTGGGGAAGGAAACGGTCCCAAGACAAGGACGTCTTATTATCTCAGAGCCACAAATGACTTTCAGCACTAATTGATGAGAAATATTCTGCAACACAACAAACAGTTGGCTTCCTCTCACTCATTATCTCTGATTCTCACTCTCCTCCTCCTCCTTCTCAATCTATCACCTCCTTCCTTTCTCTCCTCCTCCGCTCTTCCACTCGTTCTCACACAGACGCTGGCGCTCGTCGTCTCATCACAGATTAAAAGGTAGCTGGCTATGTTTTTCATATGATACAGTTCTGCCTTTGAATGAATTATACATGTTGTCAGTCATGAGGGGACTGAAAATACATTTCCGTCAATGTTTTCAGTATTTTTGTAAATACGACAACCCACCAAATAATTTATTCATGAGGATCCATTACTACTAATGCATTGGGTGTTACATCACATAGACAGTCAATATTTATTCCAATAATGTTTTGAGAATGTCATATCTAAAGTTAAGTAAGGTAAATTTGTAGAGTATTGATAACTTATTGCTGTAATTCATTTCTTACATTTATGTAATCAATTTATCTGCCACATAATCAACAGCTCCTTCACATTTGCTTCGTCACTGTTTATTAGAGGAAGAATGTTCTGAGCTGGGAACCTCGTTGGAGGACCTCACCTACTACAAACTGTCTGTAACTTGTTTCGGTTGTATAAAAACATGAAATGTATCTGACTATTAATTCAAAATATAATAAATAAAAAGACAGTTGTCAATAGGCAGTTGTTCTGTGACAGAGCACTTATTCAACTGAAAGGGTATTTTTGATGTCCAGTCTAGATTGAGATGCCCTTTAAAAAACAAACACAATGCGCCGGTGGCAATTTGATGGAAAAAAAAGAACCTACAGGCTTTGTCAGCACCCTCGTGAAAACAGGGCCAGGTGATCACAACTCTGCCTCCAACAGACGGACGAAAGAGCAGACAGTGAGACACAGTAAAGTTTGGAGAGATTAGGAGAGGACGAGGAAGATGACTGCCAAACAGACTGTTGAAAATCAAGCGGAGAAACCTAGATACAAAGCCTCACACCATGTCCAAATGTTTCTCGCCCACTTCGATGAACATTGTTCACAGGTTTTTTGAAAAAAATGCATGTTTTTCTGGATTGAGATGTAACCAGTACAGCTGAAACCCAATAACAGTAACAGCAGCCTGAAAGTTCTTGCAGACTTGCAGCATCTTAGCAGCCAAGCATGAAAGGGACGCCTGACAAACAAATTATCTCTCTGTTTCCATAGTGATCCATGAATGGCCTGTGCTAGTGCTTGAGACAACCAGATGCCTGGGAAAACATGGCTTGCTCATAAAAAAAACAGCGCTCTGCGGAAAGCCTGTTATTACTGCTATCATTCAATTGGACTTGATTTGCATAATTAAAGTCTGTTATAGCCTGGCTCGGGAATCTACCTCAACTCTCTGTTCTTACTACCTCACCAATGTCACACAAGAGAAGTCACAGCCTCAACTGACCCCTGGATGTGAGTTAGCAATATCAAGATTATCAACTGGATAAGGTTCCATTTCCTGTAGATTGGTTATATATTTCTGTGCAGTTCCAGGGTGATCTGGTCCAGACTGATGAGGTGGGTCACATCCCAGACTTCATTCAGCCAGCTACATGAATGGCCTAGAGCAGATTTAACTATGAAACACAAGTATGGAAAGGCAGGAGGAAGAACAAGACGCTTAACAACCGGCTTAAAAATATCATCTGCACGAGCTGCATAAAACACATGCTGTAATTTGTGGACCCTTTGAGGTCATAATAAGAAAATGAAAATAATGGGCCATTCTTTAAAAAAAACTCTAAGCAGCACAGTTAGCCAATTCAGAGACGGAGAAAATGCAGACGAACAGAGGCAATTATTTGACAGCAGCTGTTCTCCCTAAGACCAGGCAGCCACAAACTGATAGCAACACAACCTTTTTGGCTGCACTTTGCCACCGCATTTAGAACAGAAACATGTCAATAAATCATTTTATGTATTGACACTGTTACAAACATTAAAATCAGAGTCTTACCTCAACTAGGTGTGGAGTGGGGTTGAATCCACACATGTTGCACACTTGACAGTGGCACTGCGTGCAGGTGTTATAGTTGGGTTGTTCTGCTGTGTTGTTAATGTTGAGGTTTGTCTTACAAAGCGGACAACAAGCTTTGGGTTTAGCGGATTCCGGGGGAGCGTGCTGTTGCTGCTGAGAAGGGGCTCGAGCCCCTTGTTGTGGATGCTGAGGTCCTGAGGGTTTACTTGCCCCAGGTCCTGGACCGGGAGGTCCACCTGGTTTGGGAGCTGGTTTTGGGGGCTGTTGCTGAGGTTGAGCCGTCTCAGCTATAAGTGTACTGGCTTGGTTAAGGAGAGAAGCCCCAAAGCCAAACAACTTCCCAAAAGTCTGTTCTGGGGGTGGAGGCTGTCGAGAAGGAGAGCTCCCTGCACTGCGTGTCTGGTCCTGACGGGGGTGCTGGGGTTGGTGGGCAGGGGAATTGTGGGACAAATCAGGCTGGGATGGGGCCTTGGCCATGCCAGGAAGAGGGACTGCTCCTGGAGGGAGCTTTTTTCGTGGCTGACCTTGGCCAGCTGGACCAGCCTCTTTCAAAGGGCCAGGATGGGCCTGTACCGGAGGCTGCGACTGAGGGGCGGTCAGTGTCTGAGGTGCAGGCTGAGTAGGAGCATCAGGTGTGGGTTCGGGTTTGGCAGCATGAGAAGGAGAGTGTATCTGTTGTTGACTCTTGGAACGCGGTGTGGTCATGTCCATCCCCAATGCTCTCTGCATTTGACAATTCAGACATAGCCACTCTTGCACCTGTGAAGGAAAAGACAAAAAAACAAAACAGTGAGTAAAAGCTACATTATGTAATCTTCATTTTCTAGAATATAAATGACTTTAACAACAAACAGAGCCCTTAGTAAGTTGTAGTTATTGTACATGATACAAAATATGGGTTAATTATTGAAAGTATTGAAGTGTATGTATTGACATGTATGACAAAAGCTACAGTGGTTGTGCTGCGGTCCTCTGCCTTCCTGAGTGTTTGAGCTGGATGCTCCACTTTCTTTAGCCTGTACAAACAGATGCAGTAAGATGGATCGAGTCTGAAGACAAACATGAGTGTGTTGATCTGTTTATGAGACGGATCGGCTGAGACAGTCTCCAGCCTACTCTGAATAGGAAATATTGTGTGTGGAAAATGACTGCAAGAAAGAACAATGTTGAGTGATTCAAAATATCTCATTGAGTCAGGATTTAAGCTGCCCCGTGCTTCAGCGTGGGCATTTACTGGTGTACATCATTTACCCCTATCAAATGTACGAGATAGATGTGACAGGCGAGGTGATTGACTGCCTCAATAAATCATTTGAATTGTGTAATCTTCCTTACAAAATCTTTTCTGTGTTTCTCTTTCCTCTTTAATTTCTCTTACATTCCCTCCCACGACACATGATCCCTTCCTCATTAAAAAAACTCCCACCGTTATTGAACTTATTCCTCCTGCTGGTGTCATTTCCTTTATCTCTTTGCTCTCCGTGTTCTCTTGTGTGCTCTTTCTGCTCCATATATAGGCAAATAATAAGGTGAAAGTCAGAAAGAGGCACTGGTGATGGCATATGTGATAATTGGTATCGTTGTGCTTTGACACCTGCTACACAATTGTAGCTGTCTTGGATTCCTGGTCAGTACATAATGCCTTAATGCATTATAAATGTAGTAAGAGAAAGGTTGTATGAGGGTTGGGGGAAGGTTAGAGGTCTTGGGCACACAGAGTGAGTTGGGTGGGCTGGCTGGCAGCTTTCTCCTTTAAACCTTGGGGTCAATGTTCCCTTCAAGCCTTTAAAGGTTGATATATCTGTATTTAATTTGTCTTCATCCAAGTTTTTAGTATTCTGAAACGTGGCAGGGGAGCAGGTTGTGGCCTCGAAAGACAATGCTTGTTATGTCACCCAACATTGTGTCTTCATGGCACCCTAAGACACCACAGGTACTTTCTTTATGGATAAAACAAGACAAAACAAGGCATGGAATTGATATAATTTCAGAAGGTTTGGGACAGAGTGGATACAATTGCTCAGGTTGTAGTGTGAAGTCGTGCGGAGGACATAACAAAACTGCGTCACAGACCGGCCCCTGCTGCAATCAACGGCCGAGAGCTGCCAAAGCAAAGACTGAAGGACTATTCACATCTGTTCATCAAATGTCTCTGAAACCCTGTGGCCATAGGAGATTGATACACAGACAAAAAGCACAATACATGCACATACACACATACACACACACGTGTGATGTATATAATTTGTTAAATGCAGCGTAATAATTTCTAAAGCCTAGCAGGTAGGTTGCATCTCCCGAACCAAAAGTAGTAATGTTCCATAGCTTTAAAGGCACTGACTCACTTCTATGCTTTACTTAAGATCAACAAAGAAACGTCACCCATACTGATATCATCTAATTCTATTGTAGCACAATACTCTACAAAAACTAGTTGTTAAATTGCTGAAAAAAATCTAGATACAGGAAGTAATATATAGATCTGGAAACAGATCAATGGTCAATGTCCTTGATGCAGTGATGATGAAACCTAATTGGTGTGCTTGATACAGTATGAAATCACATTAGGTGTGATTACAGAAGCAACAGAACATATGTCACATTGGTTTGATCAGAGAAAGCCTGGTTCCAGACCTCTGAATCATTGTCCGTATCTATGATTTGCTCAATAATTAAAATTATTGACGTCTGTTTCCCCTGGTTGGAAAGTCTGTAAGCGGTGTTGGGGATAAACTGCGAGCTTTCTACTCTGGAAAAGCTAAAGATATAATGGCTACAGTAATGGTGAGACTGACCATTAAACCCTGACATTTCTGTAATCCTCATGAAACATGTTCTCCAACATGCTCCTAGAAATTGCTACGGCAGCGTCTGAGTGGGCTGAAATGACATTTGGCACAGTTGGGAGTGGCACTGTGTCAGATGCGTCAATCGCTCCAGCTAACATGGACATGATGTAAGGCTGAATGAATAAAGTGAATTCAAATGTCAAATCAGTCTAAACACAAGACTGAAACATGCAGCCAGTTGAGTGAAGCAGTGCATTTCAGTGACTAGAGCCAAAGGAAATACAATGTTTAATGTAATTGTGATATTGTCAATGAAATATGCAATGGGCGTGTTTGGTAATAGGTCGGCCCGCCTTCCAGTAATTCTCACTCAGTCACTCACTCGCTTGGTCAGTGAAGACAGAGTAAGTCACAGGCTCAGCAGCATCTTAGCCCCGTGCCTGGCCCCCGGCCAATCCTCGGTATATAGAGTGATGTGGCCAAGGCTTTCTCGGGCAATCTGGGAGCAGAGGTGAACCCTGTGGATCGTCCAAGTAATGCCGACTGTGTACCCTTCATCCGATCAGAGACTCAAAAAGGATTTCACGTCAGGGACCTGGACTCGGATAAGACTGTGTCCTGTACGTACTTAGGCAAAGTATGTTGATAGTCGGTCTTTAGATGTGTTCATGTACACTGGTACACTTGGATGAAGTGAGAAAACTTCTGTACCTACACACTGGAGTAGCCTGCCATCTAGAAGGTACTCTGTTTTTTGAAGCATGGAGAGATTTTGTTAATGTGAAAACTTAGAAGTTGGGGGGCTGTCGATGGGGCAATGGAACTCAGACATGGTACGAAGACATCATACTTAATATTAAAAGTCCCCACAGGTGGGAACTCCTCTTTCCATCATTGGTGCTGTCCCTCTTTTTCTTTCCAAATAACAGTTATAATAATAATTGTAAGCCCATTGGGGAAAAAAGACCAGAAAAACAAAGAAAGCAGCTGCAGGGAGGGAAAGCTACTATTTATCACTTTCATTGTGCCTCTGCTTGCCTCTGCCTCATATCTCCATCTGATTCCTCTCTGCGTCCCCCTTGTTATGAGGCAATCATGTGGATCTTTATGAAATCTGATCTGAATCTGCAAAACACAAGCACAATGCACACTCCTGGTCTCATGCTCTCCTTCCCCGACTGTTCCTTCATCCAGCTTTACTTCTGTCCTTTATCTGCATTTCTCTCATCACTCCCTCTGACTATCTTTGTCGGTGTTCATCTGCATCTCATTTGTACATTTTTATCTATAAGTACTTCAGTTTTTTTCACATATGAATTTAATTCTTGTTTCAGCTTGTAAGATGTGTGTGTGACTAGATGTACATACAATGGCATGAAAGGTCATGAGCAGGAGACAGTGACGAACTATTACGTAAAAACTACCAGGCTGATATGGAGAAAACTTGTTGGAGGAGTGTCTCATGGGCAATTAAGAAACCATTACATTTTGGGCAAATTTGTTTAACATAGTAATAACTGCAATTTTTCAATTGCCGTTGGCAGAGGTCTAGGTTCTCTGAGGGCCTGTCTGTCTGCAGGATTACACAAAATGTAGCTGCTCCCAAGTAGATTTCCTGATGGGGGGCTACTCTTAAAGCTGTCATGGCACCTCCAGTTATTCAAAACAACACTGCCAAATCTATCAACCTTCTGGACAAACCCTTAGTGCCTTTTTAATAGGAGAGTCGCCTTTAGCCTACTGCCCCAGAGTGAGAGACACAGCTGCTCTTGCTGGTGTTAATTTAATTAGACGACGTTGCAGTTATACAATCTGAATTGCAGCAGTGCCGAGCAGCATCTGGGACGTGCATGCAGATTAGAATGCAGTGTTAATGATCAGTTTATTCATTTTAATTATCACAAGGATCTTTATGAAGAAATGTAAGCATGTTTCTGATACTTTTAAAAAAGCACCCAGACATAGGTGACAGCTTTATGTTACTTTGCAGAATAAGGTGTTAAGACGGCGACATTGTCAGAATTGCTTCCTGGACGTTCAAATGACTTTGTAGATTGCCTCCCTCTCATCTGTCAATCTTTGAATGACCATGGCCGGTGCATGTGTTCGTCTGGGTGTGAATGTGCTCATCTGTCGTGTGTCCACACGTTCTTTTCATACAGAACAAGGAGGAAAACAATGGTGCAGTATTTACGCCTTGAAGGGCGGTGTAATAGGGGCAGAAAAGAGACTGTCAGAAGTGAAGTTTGTCTCACACACGCGCACGCACGCACGCACGCACGCACGCACGCACGCACGCACGCACGCACGCACGCGCGCGCGCACGCACGCACGCACGCACACGCATGCACATGCACAACATTCTGCACTTCTTCATCTGCAGTTTGCATTTTTTGACAGGTGAGAGACACATTTTATCGATCAATCACCAGGAAAACTCTTCGGGAAACAAGCTCAGAGACGGAATCCAACTTGAACAGAAAATGGGAGAAGCTCTGTGTCGGAGATCACAATGCAGTATCAACATGCAGTATGCACGTCAGCTGAGCACTGCAGTTTGGGGATCAGGATGCTTGGAATGCAGCGGTTCATCAAATACTTGCAAATTGGGCCAAGAGACATTGATATTCCTCCCAAAAGCCTCTCTCAAAGTGTATCTCCCTCTCTCCCTCTCTCTCTCTCTCTCTCTCTCTCTCTCTCTCTCTCTCTCTCTCTCTCTATCTCTCTCTCTCTCTCTCTCACTCGCTCTCTCTCCCTCTCTCTCTCTCTGTCTCTCTCTCTCTCTCCAAACAAGTGCACAAGTTCAATCTGTTTTACTCGGAAATGTTTCAAGGCAGGCAAGAGAGTTTCTAAAAAGAAAGTAAGGCTCGTGGAAGCAAGGAGTGATGGTTGTTTCTCAGCAGGTGTGCTGGTGCAGTGACTGACAACAAGGAGTCATGTTGTTACTAAGGATGCTGGGAAAGTAATATAGGTGGTTATGCATACGATTAGTTCCTGATACACTGTCAAGCTGCACCTGTGCATTAAAATGCAATGTTATATTCCTGCAAACAATACGTTGTTACTTTTCTAAAGCTATTTATATTCAATTTCTGACTGTCATAGAAATGTTGATTCTCCTCGAAACTGCAGTTTGTGAAGCTGTAGGATTTGGAAACATTGACATACAGTTTGCAGCTGACTTTAACATATTATTTTTACACAATGAGGACGACCCTTCACCTACAATGAAATCCCCTGGCAGGTAGTTTTGAGAGAAGAACTATTACAGTAACCCATAGCTCTGCATACAGGAGATGAGTTGACTGTCAAATCATCACATTATCATTGTTTCTGTATTGTTGCTGAAGCTTTGAGTTTCTAATTGTAATACAGAAACTAGGTCAGGAAAAGGATCCAAAGATGCTCCTGCATGTGAACTGTGTAAATTCTCATCATTTCATCATGCGATTCATGTTGGAGAGCCCCATCCAACTTTCTGTAGTGTGAGTTATGGGGTAATAATTAAACCAGTGTCCTAGATTTCCTCTCTGGCAGTTCCACTTGCAAAATATTTTGGTGTATGCAAAATTCAGAATGTAATGTCTCAGCTGGATTCTTGACCCAGTTCACACTGTTTGTCCACTTAAAGCCCCAGACTGAGATTACAGCCAGATGCACTGTGGTGAAACACTGCCTCCCAAACACAGACATTCATTATATAGTGAAGAGCATGGACGGATGTTCATAAATATTAACAATAATATTCCGCAAGTGTCATGAATGGATTTACAGCAAATGCGAGTGGATATTCTCTTAAACCTTTTTGGTACAATGATATATCTCATAATAGCCTAATCATTATTTAAAGATACATACAGATCTCCTATGTGGCAGCGGGACAATGGCATCGATATTCCCTGTGATAGGTGACTAGCTAGTAAATTTTGCAGACTTCAGTCTGGATTTGTTTTTCTTCAGCAGCTCCAAGCAGACAGAAAGACAAAATATATAACTGAAATAAGCTTGTCAGATGAATAGATGGACAAGATAGACTCAATTATCTGACCTGGAACCAAAGGCTTCCCTGTCAAGAACTAAACTGATGTCCAAATATGAAGCATTTCAACATCTACTGGGGCAGAATCACATACTTTTTACTCCACATGAGATTTTTCCTACATCATCAATGTTGGAAAGATTCCATACTTTTAAAAATATAACAGCAGAAATGCAAAGCTCCAGCTCATATTAGTGAGAGATCCATGTAACAAACTTATTGTCTTCCATATCTGAATGTCATTGAATCTCTTGTGCCACATAATGCAAAGTTAGAGAGGGATTAGAAACGACTGATGCACAACATTTGAATTATTTTCAAGGGATTAGGAGCCAGTCTCTGACTCCCTCGAGGTATAATGGACTTATCCTTCACTGATATGACAGCCTCATTTGAGTTTACACAACTTAAGTTCTAATTTAACATCCTTGTAGACCTCTTCATGCAAGAGGAATCAGCTCATATTGATCATGTTGGAATCTAAATGTGATCATTTGTATAAACAGCATGAATAATGTAACACTCACGGAGCTTTCTCAGGGTATCTTAATTTGTCTCTCTCCTGCCACTCTATATGTGCAGGATGTTTTTGTAAGAGGATAATATCACCTGACTGACCAGCAGACGGACGAATACTGGAATAGCTTGTAAAAGCAGTATTATCACAAGTGGTAACGGATTAGTAAGTCAGCCAATTAATAGCAATTATAGATACTCAGCTTCGGCCAATTATCCAATCAAATTCACAAAACATTAATTAAAAAAACATCCCTGTGCAGTTGTTATTGTTACCAGCCACTACAGCATGATGGCTCGTTATTGTTTTCACCTTGTGAGTAATTGTTTGTGTAATCAAGG
>CAAKHC010002088.1:3577-40183 GCA_901007825.1 Macroramphosus scolopax | reverse complement strand
GTGATAATGTATTTTTTGTCCTATGATTTTCACAAGTAACTGTTATCATCCATCACCGGGTCTATTGCGCAGTTTTCCTTTTGTTGACTCAGCGTTTGGGTTGCATTCAGGAACATGCCATGTATCAAGGCCTCCTTCCATCAGTGAAGAGGCCTACAGAATAACAAGATGAAAGGCTCATAGGAAACCGATCTAAACGCTGATGGTGCCGTATAGCAAGTACGACACTGTGAAATTAACATTTACTTCATAATGAAGCAAAAAACCTGTCAGCGGCACATTGAGCACTTTGTTGTAACCATCTGGAGATATCTGGGATATCTTGCAACACGAAGAAGCCGATCTTACAATCTGAATGCTGGTTAGTTACGGTCATCAGGTCCGGATGACTGTGCACTTAGTCAAAGCTGTTATGATGACAGAAGGAAACAACCATTGTGGTGCTCTGTAAAGCAGAAGGGAATGGTGACTCACTTAGCTTCATTGTTTCCTATGTACGTTCAGAATATGCAATTTGACTGCAAGAAATAAAATATAATTTGCTCTGAAATAGAGATAATGGCAAAATGGAATCCACTTATGTTTAAGGTTAGATACAGCATATTGCGCATAGGCAAACTCATCCAACGCTGTAACTCATTTTAATAAAGATGAAAGTCTCTTATCTGCAGTTTGAACCCAGCCACTGTATCATTGTTTCACACACACTCACAAGTTCTTTGTGGCAGAATATTATATTGCTATATTCAGGTTGAATAAGGTACCATGATCTTAAGAGAAACATTTTAATCAGTTATACGATATGCTTTCTCTGAGCACATTCAGTTTTCAAGCACTCGGTATCACTTTACGAGACACTTTAGGGTGGATACAGGAGAGAAATCAAGATATAAAAATATCACAAGGTTTAGAGGCAGCTATGAGCTTTACACTTGCCCCTCGTTGGATGCCTTTTTCGATAAATAAACTAACATTAAGGGCACATAAATCTCTATTTACACTGGCAGACTGTAGAGCACGCGTAAAGCTCATCAGTGCACCTTACAATCGCTTTGTGTAATAACACAAAGCAACCCATAAGGTAGAAAAATACAGATTTTCCTGTAGCCTCGAGGGCTTTGTGGCGTGAAGAAAGCGAAACATCTCTCTGCACGGCAGGCTAACATGCAAGTACAGGGAGACTGTAAAACAGGTGTGGCAAATACAAGATGCAGCTGCGCCTTTTGCTTGTGTGTGTCAGGTCAACAACTGTTGAACTGTGTAATTAGGCAATATCAGATCTTGCTGGAAGGGTAATCCCTCCCACAAACCCAAAAAGAACACGAAGGCTACGACCAGCGATTAAACACTACTAATCTGTGCTGATTTTGTGGAAAAGGCAGAGAGCTTCTATTGCGTTTATTATTGCGTATTTTACTAATGTAACAGCCTAAGAAATACTGTCATACATTTGTCTGAGCTCAGCGTCTGGGTTTCTCATGGAGAAACGCAACACCATTCTTCCAGAAGAAATTACCTCGTTCCTGTGTAGTTGGCAGTGGGGAAAAACAATTTCCACTGGCTGCATATTGATTTGGATTAAGATCTGACAACTGAGGCACATCTGACATATGGTCCTGTGCTGACAATGACACTAGCTTTATCTGACGGTGGCACAGTCATCCTACACAACACTGAAACAAAGAGTCAGACGTGTCATCATCTCCAAGAGGAAGGTGATTTCATTTACTGGTATTCACGTCGAGGCATGTTCAGGAAATGAACCTGTAATGGAACCGAGTTTTTCAACGTGGGCTCCAACGCACTTTGTCTCCTTCATATTTATAATTGTTTATCACTTCCATACTTAAGATATGGGAAGTATGAAACGTTATATTTACTTGGCACTGCCTCGTTGTGGGGAAAAAAATGTCACTCGCTCATTCATGATACTGATGCCCGAGGACAGACTCCGTGAAAACGGGCGTACAAATTCCTGTTTGCGAGCCGTATTTACGGATTATTGTTTGTACATAGAATGCGCGTATAGCTACTAACATAGACTTCGATCCAAATGAATGTTTACTAACAGGGTGGTGCAGCCTAAAAGCGAACATTTGTGTCAAAAGGGGGCGGTGAATTGTGTTGACAAGGATATTGAAATAAATAATTAAGCACCCATTCAAGTCTATCTCCACGCAGTCGGATGAGCCTATATCTACACTACACATCTCACAGATGTACAAATTATGCCACGCTGCCGTGTAGCCTCCCTCATTTCTCTCTATAGTTTGGCGAAGAAGCGTCCTAGCTATCGCGGCTACCTGTTAATCCCCGGCCCGGGTCCAGCCCCACTTCCTCCGGCTGGCGCTCCATTGCTGGGCTTGATGAGCTGTCCAGAGCCCGGTGGTGCTGAAATGGAAGCCTGAGCCCCTGCTGCAGGGACGGCGGGGCCGGGCTGTCCCGCCTGTCCCTCCCCTTCCATACTCGCCTCGTTCCCCATCGTCGCCGGATAGGTCTCGACGGAGAGAAACGATGTTGTAGATGGTTCTACAGCTGTGGTAGCAACTCAAATGAAACTCAGTGCAGCTCCCCTTCCGCCATCATCACCTACAATTCAGCATCCCGCACGGAGCACGCGCGCTGACGGCTAGGACGAGGAAACGCGCTGACGCAATGGGTGGGAGCTTCGGTGCCTCGTACGTGCGCGTTCATGTTGCTACTCGGTTATTTCAAGTGACCACGCAAATACCTCTGAGCCCTCCATGGCACATGACCAGAGTCCCCTGGGACCTCCCAGAGTCAATCCTCTACCTTACACTGTTTGTTCTTTCGTCTGGATAATGCCATGTTGCATTAAACCTCAGCCACAATAGAAAAAGAATCAGCTATTAATCGCTTAGACCAATCATTTGTATATTTTAAGCAATAAGGCCAAAAAAGTAGCTGACTGGTTCCATCTTCTCAAACATAACCATTTGACTGTTTTAAAACTCTTATTAGCTACTAAACGGAATATTCCATTGCTATTATTAAAAAAGTGTTAGGCTCTAAAATATTGTGGGCGTTTTATAATTATTATTATTAACACTTTAGGGACCACATTACTAACCGACTAACTATAGGCTATAATCAATTTTGAGAATAACTGATATAGCCTAAATACTCTTAATTTTAAAGGTTTGATGGGCCATAAACATTCATCAATAAATGTTTCAGACATGCCATTTGAATAATGGTTTTATTTTGATGAATCCAGCTCTAACCAAATTACATGCAAACAATGGTGATATAACAGTACATCGTGTCTGTTTAACACACACAACTGCTGCACTGAAGATGTGTGGCCAAGGGGTATTTTTTTAGCTCACACTCCCACATACTGTGTGCAGATTGTTACTGCCGAAGAGACAGTGAATTTGTGCCGTTTTATCATGTCAGTACTTTAATGTGCTGAAGTAAAAACTGGCAGTTTTTGTGAAGAAGTACAAAAAGAATGATCATAACTTCAATGTATGTAAAATAAGATTTATGAAAGACCTTTCCAGCATGTGCCCTGAACATTTTCATGCCAATGGTGTAATCATGGGTAAGCTCAATATGTAGTTGTAATACTTGGATAACTCAAGTTATTGATCAAATTAATGTGGACTATTTCATTTTGTGTTTTTCAAACAAATGATTATTGAAAGATTATTTATTACAAATTAAAAACAAAGATAGTGTAAAACATGTAAATCATCAAATTTTGTCAAATGAAAAATGACAGTGGTCTGACAAAGTCAAAACACTAGTTGGAAAGCAGTAATACAACATTAAAGATGTCTCAATGGCCATAATAAAGAAAATCCAGTCTATCTTATTGTGAAAGGTATCTCCCTGCAGCTTAGGAAGGACATGTTTGATGGACCCACTCCTCTCTAATGATTGCTCTCCCTAGTGTACACTAACTGAAACTACACTACAACCTGAAATCTATCTAATAAGGCTTATAAGCATGATTGGAACTTATTTGTAACATTTGTAAACATTAACACTGTGAAATAGAAACAATCCCATTTAGTCACGTAATTTCAAAATGTTGAATCAACCACTGCAGCCAGTCACTCTAAAAGTCGCAGACCACATTAAAACATCTGGATACGAGAAAAACATTTGAATGAACTTTATTGTAGCATGAATTGGAAGGCAAAAAGAATAGCTGAGCTCAGTTTACAGAGGTCATGCTGAGCCAAGTAACAGATACATATATACAAGTGCATAAGCGCAAAGTAATGTTGACTCCATTTTCTGTTTCAAGTACCAAAAGAACACAAGAGATTGTTTTTTCATTTGCAGACAAATACACATACACACACAGAACACAGCCAATAAAAAGAAAAACCCTGACCCATCATGACGGCTTCTTGAGTTTAAAGCTTTCTTGCAGGAATGTGATTCTTAAAAAAATGTTTGTGTGATAATCAGTGAATGTTTAACCAGTAATTCAACACAGAGATTGTTTGCATGAACAAAGCCCACAGACCTTTTTTGTCAATATATTAAACACTTGTTGGCACAGTGAAAACAGCAGTAAGGGATATTGTTGAGAAAATATTGACTTTTGGTTCCTTAATTGGAATTTTGTAACATACAGAGATTTTAAAGAATCCATTTTCTAGCAAACATTACAACCTGTACCGATTACAAGACTGCAAAGAAGATGTTTCATTAGCACTACTAAATTGCTTGCAAGACGAAGCATTCAGGTTCATCATTGGAGATATATTTCATATATACAGACTGTAGTTGGAATTAGAATGACACTAAAATAGTAGTAAATATATACACACAAAGGATAAAAGAACCCAAACACATCCAGCCAGTTTCATGATGGAGAGGAGGCTCGGACTAAAATACAACACTACACTGCCTGTTAAGAGCCGTCACTGGAGTGCAGCCATTTCTTTTTCTCTACGCTGATTGCTTGCTGCTCACAGGTGTACTTACTCATAGAAATTGTAATTACTGGCGTTTGGCTTTGTAAGGTCGCGAGCGTTTCCTGCGGTCAGGCTTCCTCTGTTTGTGCAAGCGGCCGATACTCACTCCCTGCCGTCGACGTACGGAAATGTTTTGCTCCACAAGGCTGGCCAGCATGCCTGCACAAAACACAGTCAGAATTAACGAGGAAAGCAACACGTCTATAACTCTGTTCTTACAAATGTCTGATTGCTAAAAATATTAAACTGCCTTCTCTTTGTCGTTATATTTTGGGCAGGTTATGTATTAGAAATGTAAAATCTGCTCTGTTACTTGTAAAAATTTCCTCATCTAAGTGGATGGATATATTTTAAGTACTATTAATCGTTAATAATGTTATAATAATAATTGTTTACTAAAAAAATGGAGAAATGAATGTAATGATCTTGCAATAATATTAAAATGGCGAACGGTTTTATGACTCATTCAAAGAGGAACTAGAAAGGCTTATTGTTTTCAGGGAGGATTTCATGACACAGGAAAGAGAGGCAAATTATATGTGGTAGTGATGTTAGAGCAGATAATATTTACCTTCTTGGGCCAGCATAGATATAAAGGTGCAGATGAACTCGTCATAATTATGGGTTCTTCTCTGGTCATCAATCTAAACATATGAAAATAAACAATATTGATTAAAAATAATGATAAACACAAAGGATACTTGACTGGTTCTAGGCAAAAAGAAACTTACTTTGTATTTCTTTCTCTTTTCTACTTCCTCCTTTAGATATACCTCGTAATTGGCAATGTCAGCCTCCACACACTTGAGGAGTGCAAGCAACTCCTGCCAGAAACAATTGTTTAAAAATAGAGCTTTAAAGCCAGCTCTCCATTTGGCACGAGCAAAACAATGTGAGTGTACTGAAGAAATAGAACTTGGCAGGCTGATAAGATGTACATGCAGTACTACAGTACATTACAACGCTTGGACATTTTTGGACTTACTTTTGGTGAGTACTTATCCCCAGGAGGCTTGCTGTCCGCAGCAGTTTCCATGACGTTGAGCTTTTCCTTGCTAGGTTTCACCTCCGCCCCATCTTTGCTCACCTCTTCCTTCACCTGCACAGATGGTCCCTCATCTCCTTCATTCCCTCTATCCTTCTCTCCTGCCACGAGGCCTGGGTTCTGTCTGTCTTTCATCTTCTCAGGGGTGCCAGGTGGCTTAGTGCCATCAGCAGCCAAATCTACTGTAACGACAGAATATAAAGAACAATCTATCAAACCTCCAACACACTAACAAATGTATAAAAATATATTTGCATTTAATATCATTGGACTGTTTACATCTACTGTCTAAAATTATAAGTATTTATGTTCTAAATGTCAAGTGATAGGGTAAAATATTTATCTCAACAGAGGCTTCCACACCACACCTGTAGGTAATATGGATCTTATGTCCTCACCATTTGGAGGGACAGCATTGATGACTCCGTCCTCCTGCAGCTGAAGCAAGGCCACACTGACAGTGGGACCCAGTTCTCTTACAGCACGGTTATGTCTGGAGTCTAGCCTCAGCATCTCATCTTCCCCGAACAGCACGCGAGACAGATGGGATGCTACTGGACTGGATGGGCGCGTGGCAGCCTGGGAGCGTGCGGGCGAGCGAAGTGGGGAGTTGAAGGCACTGCCGATCTCAGAAGCTGTGTCAGTGCTTTCGTTGCTAGGTGTGGGTGAGGGCTGTGATGTAGATGTGATACAAATCCCCCCAGTCCGTCCTTCTGTGCGTACAGACAATGGCGTATTAAGGGCATCTTTCTTTTGGGCCTCCTTCTTAAGTTTCTCAGCCAGGACACTGAGGGCAATCTGGCTCTCCACTCCCGTCCCTGCCCGTCCTGTTCGTGATCGCAAACTTGCCTTCCGTCTGAATCTTAAAAAAATGCACATTTAAGGAAAAGAGCAAACATCTGTAAACTAAATCTATAAATGTAAATGAAACAAATAAATAAACAATAGGAAGTATAGAAAGAAATCACACCGGTTTACACGTAACACTACAAACCTGGTTGATGTGCCTGTAGAACCAGCTACTTCCTCATCATCATCCCCATAGTCATCTTCATCATCGGAGTAAGGAGTTTGGGGGGCTCGTGAACGGCCAACACCAGCCGCAAGATCCTCCTCTTCCTGTAGGTAAAAAGAATATTTACGGTAATAAGCCCTGACACAAAATTTCAAGAACCAGAGAACAATTGTGCTGCCAGAACAATGTTAGCTGTGAAACGTTGAATTATTTTTGATTCTTTGTATAATGGCTAAAGATGAATTCTGTGGCTAAATGTACGTAGAGAAAGAGTTTGCCAGGTGTTTAAGTTTGCGTTTGATGCCTTTCTTGTAGTAAAATGAATAACTTTGGGTTTGGACTGTTGATATGGCAAAAGAAGCAATTTGGTTATTATAATTGTGAACAGCCATAAACACAGCCTCAATCATACATTACACCCAAAGCATATAAATAGGCTCTTTATAGGACAGAACTCCCCTCTCACCTGCATTGGAGATTTCGCATAATTGTGGTTGTCTAGGAAGGCAGGTAGGCGTTGGACGATGGAGCTAGAAGTGGTTACTTGCTGGGAACCTCCTCCTGAAGGGACTGCTGGTTTGCCCATGACCTTAGAGGTTCGTGAAGGACTAGGGGCATCTTTAGATCGACTTCCTGATTCATCCACTGAATCTAAAATGAGCGTCAGTGTATTTAAATGCATCGCTTTATTATTTGCAATAAATCCAAACATTTTTTTAAAGAGACCGTGAGAATAAGCACCTGATGACGCCTGATCGCCCGCTCGAGATGTAACTGGCTTCCCCTCCGACTCCTTCTTGATTATATCGTCAGGTGACGGAGAGTCCTGCTGCTTCTTGTCATGGACAAGCTCGGGCTGGGTAAGCCGGATCATCTGCAGACGTGACTTTGTCAGTAAACATGACTAAAGGAGAACATGATTGGATACGTCTGGGTCAGTATAACCAAAAATTATAACATGTGCTTTGAATCATGAGTAGTAGTCACCACCACCGGATCTCTCTACTATCACATGCTCCAGAGAGTAACAGAAATAGTTTTTTTAAAAGGGTAAACAATGTCAGTTAACAATCATCTTAACATATTCTTGCTCACATGATTTTATACCATCATACAGCTTCTACATTTCAGTTTAACATTTTGACAACGGCAAAGCAACATCATGCCTATGATAGGACTTCAAGCAGTGCCTAACCTTCTGCAGACCCTCAAGAACAGTCTGTCGATTCCTCTTTAAAATTTCAAGCTTTGACTCGTATTTCATGCGGCGGTCGGGCACCACCGCCATCAGGTTGAAGCGAATGTCATGGTACGGCTCACTGGAAAACAGCAGCAGAAGCATGAGAGTGAAGCCTTGAGGGGCGGTTTAGAAGCTACTACGTATAAACTAGTTCAGAACTCACCCGGCAGTAGCCAGACCGATCCTCTCCATTATTACCCGCCGAGCTTTATCAGTCCATTCCTCTTCCTCTCCCCAGGGCCCTGAATATAGTATATTATAGTTTATTCACAATATAAAACAACAGAAGCAATAAAGAACACCTCACTCAATGTAAGGAAAGCTTACAATATTGCTTTACTATAAATAGATGCCTTGGCAATGGCTATGCATTAAATTTGTAGTATTCAACGGGTATGAGCAAGTGCTTATATCAACACTCTACAAGACAAGTAATCAAAATCATTTTTCTAAGTGTGTTAGTGTTCCGCACGCAGAAGAATATATGCAGACAATGGTGGGTCCTAACAGCCAAAATGCTACAAACCAGATTGACAGTGAAAGAAACAAGGGGGAACAGGACTCTCTTTGACATCAGCATACAGTCTTACCATGATCGATGGGGTAAGCCTTGAGTCCATCAAGCTCAAAGAGGCGGTCTTTGATGGGCACATAGCTCACAAAGTGGAAGGCTTCCATGGTCCGCACTGCACTGATCCCATTCTGTTTCTCAGGCAGGTGCCTAGGCTCCGGTCTTCATAGAAACACGGAAAGACAGCTTGAGAAACTGATGAATACGCAAAGCCTCACATCTCATAGAGTATTGTAGACCAGTCTCACAAGGACTCAGAGGAAGTCCTGACTGTAACCTACCTGGCATGGCTGTTATGTGCTCTGGCAAGCTCTGGGGCATTTCCTATTGCATAACCTTTACTCTGAAAATTAGATGAAAATAGGAAGTTAAACATGACAGCAGGGGAGGAGGAGTGACAAACTAAGTCTTAGAGCAAGAGAGAAAGAGATAGCATACAACTGAGCAATTTCAGACCAAGAGTGCTTTCGATCCTGCTAATTATGATTCTTCCCATCCTCAGGCCTGTGACCAGCAAATTGATTGAGGTCTGCCATCACTGAGGATGTTCCAGTCCCTTGTGTCTGCAGGAGAAAGGAGGCTCTGAGAAGAGCAGGGAGCGAAAACACTCAGGTATATCCTGTGCTTTTTACGAGACAGCCTGACTGAAAGAACATCAGGCGCACCGTAATTACAGCCTCCTAACTATTCATGCTACAGATTAAATCACATTTGATTTTTATAACCGATATTACGGTAGCAGTCATCGAGCTCTGTGTGTTTTAAAAAGTACATTTTTGCTTTGCCTTCTTATTTCACAGTTGAGATGCTTGATATCATGAGTTAATTTCCAGCTCCTAAACATTATACTGGAGGGAGTGAGGATGTCTCATTTGGTAAGTACAATTCCTCTGTCCTTGTATCTTCCTCACTGCTCTCTCTCATCCACATTGGGAGGAGCTAAGATGTGAGGATGAGACACAAGTGAGGAAAGCGAGAAGCCTGTTATCCGACTGAGAAAGCACCCCAAGAAGGTGAACGCAAGTATTAATTGATAAATTACGCTTTTATACATTATAAGTGGTTGGTAATTCGGAAGATTCTGTGAACATTACACCCCCTGCAGCCTTTTTTGTAATTGTCCAAGGTAATTTTTTCCCCTCAACATGGTTTTCACACAATGATTTCCCAATGGGAATGTGTTACAGCTGTGGATTAACCACAGTTCTTTGGATCAATCAGCATTTGGCTTAGGTGCGAGAACGGTGAAAAGTATTTGTTCCCTCAGAACGAAAAAAGGGGCTCCTTAGTTAGTGTAAATGCAGCTAATAGCATCAGGTATATCAGAGCTGGAGAGTATTTATTTATTATAAGAGGAGCAAAAACAATACTGAAGGCTTGTCTCGATGAAAATGGCGTTTCTGCTCTTCTACTGACGGTGGTTCATCCAATCACCTGTCCAGTACTCTTTCAAAGTGCCTGCCCTTTTTAAAACATTTTTAGAAGAAGACTTCCCAGATGGTTTTGTGTAACAAGCCATCTGATGCATCAGGATTACAGTCAAACAAAAACAAATCTAAAAACTGCTGTCTAATGAAAACGATGCAGAAAAAGCACATTGATATGTTGCACAAAAATAATCACAGACATACATGTGTGAGTGTGAGAAATATCTTACCTCTGGACTAAAGCCTTTTGTGAAAGCTTTCATACGACTAAGGGTGATGCCAAGCTCAACGCCACTGCAGTTCAGGAGCACACTCAGCAGTGCATGGGTGGCACATGAATTTGGTATCAGCTAGAACAAACAAAGAACACTTATTAATAATATTGATAATCCAGCCTATCTGTGCCCTGTTATCGCTCTCTCTGTTGTCGCACTTGTAACAATTCAGCATTGGCTAAGTGTAGTAGCCCCCTACCCCGTCGTTGGCCTTCCACCAGTTAGAACCTAATCCTGTGGGAAACACTGATGAACCACAATCTAGCTCTGAAATTTTACAGATCATAAGTAATCTGCCATGACTTGTGACTTAAAACAATATATAAGAGATATTCCAAGAAAGGCTCACTAAAATAACAAGCAATGCTTAGATGACATGAGCACTTACCTGATGAGCAAAGAACATATCATTTACAATTTCCTCGTCGATGACGGAAGTTTCATCAACCAAAGTGTTGACTTTCCTCCTGGAGCGACGCTCCTCAATCCACTTGAACAAGAAGATGAAGCCATAGACAGGACTGAAATATAGAATATAGCACTTTTCAAATGTTGCTCAAGATAAAAGTATGAGAGACAGACCTTTTGTTACAAATTAACAACCTTAGAAGATTCCCTGCTTATAATATGACTTGCACATTGACTACATGCTATATAAACTACATTCCAAGTTACATACCTTTGACATTTGCTCTGAAGATCATATATTTCCTCTACTTGGACACCTTTGACCCCTGCAGGACACACACAAAAACATTTCTTACTTTAACTCTGATGACTGTTACCTCCTCATTGCAGGGCGCTGAGAGGAATGGTGCTACTTTTGTGAAGGGTCTTTATTCATATAAAGAGCTGTGCAAGGTTGAACTACTCACCAAAGTCTTCCACCAGCAGAGTGAACAATCCTGAAATTAAAAGACATGTTATGCAGGATTCAAAAACTGATGTAAACTGTTCACTTAAATTTAATTTCTATAGCCCAAAATTACAAATAGACTGTCTCGATTGATGTATTAAAACAGGAAGCCGATAAAACAGCTGGTGGTTATGATTTTTTCAGCTTTGTTACGTCTACATGCCTACATTGACCACAAGACAATATTGTGGTCAATGTATACCGTTATGCTCAACATAAGTGTTTCAATGTAGAATGTATGAATTGGGTGGAGAGCTATGATCGATCCAACTTTTATTTGCGATTTAATGAGTTGCTATTTGTTTCTTAAAAGATGACAATGTTACATAGAACAATCATGTGTAATGTATTAGACTTTGAGTTATCATGTCGTTTTTTGGTTTGTCTTATGTTGAGGCTGACTGTGATTATGGATGTTACGGACGTGTACGGTACTTTTTGTTACGCAAGTATATATATCATCGGCCTATCATTTGGACCCCAGGACGAGAAGCTACTATAACAGTACAGTAACGTTAGCTATCATAATATATCTAATATGGCATACAAAGTTACACCGAACCCCGTTTAGAAGTCAGTCAGTTTGCTGTAAAACTGATTGTTGAGATTAATAACTCGAGCTTCGTAAGAAGATAAATTGTCCGTCTGTATACGTAGAAAGTGTGTGATGTCGAGATTTCTCACCTGGGTCACTCTCAAGCTCCAGCCACCCTTTGTTCATGTTTGCACTTGTGCACAGTCAACTTATATTTACGATGTTTTCCAGTCCATGTCCAAAAAATAGGTAACGACAATGCAGTACCAATTCACGATAGAGCTCAAGATAAACACAAAAGACAGAACTGGCCGCCTACAATTTACGTCATCAAAAGCCGACTGTTGGTCACAAAAAACAGTCCTACCCCCAACTTTCTATTGTCAAAAATGTTGCGAAAAATAAGTATGAAATAAATAATTGTAATAATCTGAAACGCGTTTGTAGTTAGATTAGCACACTATTGCTTTTTGGCATATACATGATTACAAGGAAGCAGTGAAAAGTAGCACTTTTTGACTTTTGAGGATATAGACAGTTTACTTAGAACGCCACAACACGTATTTAAGACTAACTTTAGAATTTTTGCAAACACCAACAGTCAAACAGTTTACTTTAATTTTCTTATTTACGAGCTTTTCCACACCCCACCCCCCAGAACCCTGACCGAGTGCACCTCTCGGGGGAAGGCATTTATGGTGACACTAGAAAAAAATTGGAATTTAGTAGCGTATAGCCGTCCATTTACACAGTTACTGATCGTATTAATTGATCAATTGCAGTGTGAATTAACAGCTACGTTTATTAATCAGTACAGGCCTGACTCATACAAGGTAAGCTCCAACAATATGCCGATGCGATTTTGCTAGCTGATAGTGTTAGCCTCGGTGTATTGTAGGCTAGCATTAGCTACGCGAGCGATACACACACACTCAGATTGTTATCTTGCTACAATAGCAAACAGAGCAACCGTTCGTAAGAAATCGCTGCGTTTCTCGCAGCTCCAGTGTTTAAATTCGACATTTTATTTTGCTGCAAGTCTAGATGTTAGGAGGCTTTGGCGTCTGAAATTACGTTTATTGTGTAATTAGTTAGCAACCTATTCTGCTGGCTGAGCTAGGGAAACAATAGTAATGTTGTTTGCCATATGCTCTCAGGTAGGCAGCTCAATAGTCAAAATAACGAAATGTGCTTGGTGTCAACGTTAACTTACAGTAACGGCATCAAAACTAGCAGCAGGTGTAGCTTTATGCTATTTGCTAGCTGCCTCCTCCATTCTCTGTTCATAAGTCATTGGACAGGACAACTTAAGAACATTGGATTCAGCATCGATTTGTACTTTCAGTCTCACTACTACGGCTTCAGATGTCTCATAATCACTGATGTATACTAATGTACACTGGTATTTCCAATGTTATTTATTGGCTACAAAGGGAGTTACATGTTTACATTAAAATGTTTAAATTCCTAGTAATCAAGTGTTTGTATTATCAGCACAACATTTAATGTACCCCAGCTTTGTAGTACTGTACTATATTTTTGCCTTTTCACTTGCTCATCTTAATGTTTAAAATCAGTAACGTGCCCATTTTTAAACATGCTGTTTACTTACTACTAGCCTTATCTGTTCTTTATATTCTGAAAAGGCTAAATTAAGTCCTGGAGTTGGATGCAAACTTTTAGAGGTCGCAAATCAAGTCTGACCAAGTGTTTTCTTTTTTGTAGCAATCTCAATGAAGGTGTGTAGGTAATACTTTAAGAGCCCTGTAAGACGCCATGTCTGAAGAGGCGATGTCAGAAAGTGACCTGGAGCCCAGCCTTAACAGTGAAGAGGAGGACAATGAGGAAATGGAGGAAGATGAGGACGAAAACTGTGGAGACGACGAGGGTGATGGTGTTGGTGAGTGTCTCTTATTAAAATGCCTTCCAGTGCATTCAGATAATTAAATAAAAGGTTTCTACCTGCAGTGTATTTGATGGCATCGTGAGTAAAAGATTAAACTAGTATATAATACATATGTATATCAGAAACTGTAGTTTGAGCTAGTTCTACTGTTCTTTGACCTCTTGGCACTGAAAATGTTTTTTCTTGTATGATCAGTGCAAATGACAAACCTCAGCAGTTTTGCATTGTGAAACAGTACTCTGTGATTTGTTAACTCGTCACTAAAGGCCTCAACTGAAATACTGTCTCTTTCCTCCATAAGAGCGACCTGCGAGCGCCCAGAGCTGGACCGAAACAGCTCAGGATAGCAGGGATTCCACCTCAAATACCTCCGGAGAGCTTGCTTCTGAGCCTCCGTCTCAACCTGCATCTCAGCCATCCTCCAGGGCTCCCTCCAGACCGGCCTCTTGCTCTCAGCCTCCAACAAGCCCTGAGAACTCAAGCATGACCAAGCCACCGTCCAACAAAACGAAAAAACATAAAGCCTCCAAATTAAACAAATCCTCTAAGTCTTCAAAAGACTCCAAACCCTCCAAGCTTGCACACATGAGGAAAAATATCAGGTGCATTTATGTTTTCTATTTCTTCTTTTACACAGTATACTTAAATGTTTCTTTGTAAACTGACCTTTATTTCTACGCTTACAGAAAGCTGCTGAAGGAGGATCAGCTGGAGGCTGGGACCAAGGCTGCTCAACAGGAAGAGATGGAGAGGCTGAAACGCCTGGAACAGCAGAGGAAGGACTTCCCAACACCAGCCCCAACTGTCCCAGACTCTCAATTAGGTTGATTGATATTTTCCCCATTGGATTTTCATTTGACATCTGCTGTATTACATTGGATTCTGTCCTAACTACTCCATTCCCTACTTATTTTTCCAACAGTGGACACAGCCTCAATTTTAGGGGAAGTATCTCACTTGGTTCCAGCTCTCCTGAGCAAACATGATGTGATCTGCCTGGACAGCAGCGGGGATGAAGAGGAAACAGCGGAACCTAACCTGCCAGCACTAGCTTATAGAGATGGTAATGCAGATGCTTGATCCTTGAAACTATGATGCTCTTATATCCAACCGATTCCTCACAAGAGTTGAGCAAGCTCTAACAATATTTATTCACCGATGATGACACAGATATAATTGAGCTCAGTTCTGGGGACGAGGATGCCCTGCAGATAAGCAGCGAGTCGGCTGATGAGGATGCGGGTAGTACCACCGGCACAGAGGAGAGCAGCGGGGCACACATCAACGATGCTCTGAACTTGCCTGATGCGCAGGGTCGCATCCTGGTTAATATAAATCACCCTGCAGAGGAGACAGATGTTTATCTCGCTCCACAGCTGGCTAGGGCTGTCAAACCTCACCAAGTAAGTGTACTATGTCAGTTTTGTTTTTTGTTACCGTAGGCAATCAGTGCAATCAGTCAATAACTTTCTGGAACATTCATCTCATCTTCTCAAAGGTTGGGGGAATCAGGTTTCTCTACGATAACCTCATTGAGTCTCTGGAGCGGTATAAGACCAGCGGTGGCTTTGGTTGCATCCTTGCTCACAGCATGGGGTTGGGCAAGACCCTGCAGGTCATTTCCTTCATTGACATCCTGCTGAGGAATACTGAGGCCCACACTGTGCTGACTATTGTTCCTGTGAGTAACCCAAATGTATACTGGGAGAAATTCTCCTGTAGAGCATGTCCATATTCAATTTCCTCAAGTTGCTGTATTAATTTGGATGGAATTGACCTCTCACCTCTTTGATTCCTCCATACTAGGTGAATACACTTCAGAACTGGCTGTCAGAGTTTAACCTCTGGCTCCCACCCCAAGATGCTCTTTCCACTGACACCGACCCTGCATTGCTTATAGGCCGTGTATTCAAAGTTCACATTCTCAACGATGAGCACAAGTGGGTAGCATGCCTTATTGTGTGTAAATGTTTTTCCAAAGTCCGGTATACTTTGTTGTATATTGACTCGCTTCCAGGTGCTTCATCCGGCAGGCTACAGCAATGTCATAAGTTTATTTGATCAATGTTGCACAGTTTGGCTCACACAACTGTATAAGCTTTATATGAGCCTTAGAATTTGAGCCCTTAATCATGTTGTATGTGTACCGCAGAACAACGATGGCCAGGGCCAAGGTCGTGGATGATTGGTCCAGAGATGGAGGTGTGTTGCTCATGGGTTATGAGATGTACCGTCTGCTGTCAATGAAGAAGAGTTTTGTAACGGGCAAGAAGAGAAAATCAAAGAAGCCTGCAGGGCCGATCATCATTGACCTGGATGAAGAAGATAGACAGCAAGAGCTGATGAAAGGCAAGCAACAGACATTAGCCAGATGGAACCTCAGAACTGCAACATTATGAAGTTTCACAGTCTGTGCTTTTAATACTTAGATATGAATACACAAATATAACTTATTTATGCTTTGTCCTTTCTTTTTCTGTTCTGTTTTCAGGTATTGAAAGGGCCATTGCACGACCAGGTCCAGATGTGGTGATCTGTGATGAGGGCCATCGCATTAAGAACTATCACGCCAGCACATCACAGGCACTGAAGAACATCCGTTCGCGGCGCAGAGTGGTACTGACAGGCTACCCTTTGCAGAACAACCTCATTGAATACTGGTGCATGGTGGACTTTGTTAGGCCTGACTTTTTAGGCACACGCCAGGAGTTCAGCAACATGTTTGAACGGCCCATTCTGAATGGTCAGTGCATGGACAGCACACCTCAAGATGTCCGGCTGATGCGTTATCGCAGCCATGTGCTGCACAGCCTGCTGGAGGGGTTTGTACAGAGGTAAGCTTAATGACAGTCAGTGGATGGATTCAGACATGGGCCATCTTTACATTATGGATAGTACTCATGTCTTTATTCTCTGTGTTACCATTCTGGTTTATAGACGTGGTCATGATGTTCTGCAAGACCAGCTTCCCACCAAGAATGAGCATGTGATCTTGGTACGGCTCTCCCCCGTTCAGAGAGCGCTATATACCGAGTTCATGAAGCGCTTCAGAGAGGCAGGGAACAATGGTTGGCTTGGTCTCAACCCTCTCAGGGCCTTCTGCGTGTGTTGCAAGGTGAGATTAATTTCCATTGCTCTTGAGTGGAAACTTCTTGTACAAGGCCACACAAGAAAAATAACCAACCCGACCGTAACATAAAGGATTCCTGGGAAATAATTTTTCTTCCTTCATGTCACTATTAAAATGTAGGCATGGCATTGTTTTCATGTATTGCGTTTGATTAAATAACCCCCCTCTTTTGTCCTTAACTCTGCAGATCTGGAATCACCCTGATGTCCTTTATGAAGCTTTGCAGAAAGAGAATCAGGCCAACGAGCAGGACATGGACTTGGACGACATCACTTCTGCTAGTAACCCCCGCTGCCAAGCTCCTGGTGCCGGCCTCAAAGCCAAAGCTGCAGACAGCAAAGTCAATATAACCTTACCACCACTCAATCCCTCTCAAGATAGAAGCAATCAAGTCATCACGTATGAATGGGTATGATGTACTTATCATTACATACTAACATTTAGTTCATTGTTTCTTTCCAAACTCTCACAGAGTTTCAGTTCCTACTTATTTACGGCCTTCTTCCATTTATTTTTCACAGGCAAAGGAAATAATGTCACACTACCAGACAGGACTTCTGGAGAACTCTGCCAAGATGGTACTGCTGTTTCATTTGATTGAAGAAAGTGTCAGAAGAGGAGACAAGATTTTGGTCTTCAGGTAAATCCTCTTTCAAGTACATGTAGCATTAAACACAACCCACCATTAGTGTAGTGTATGTTCATTAATCAGATGTTCTCTAACTCACCAACCTTTGTCAATAAAGCTAGAATTTAATATTTCCGTCCTTCTACATATCTCTCTTATGGACGCAGATATTTCACATTTAGCTAAAAGCATCATTGATTGGAGATGGAAATATGAATTCCTTTAAAACTAAGAATGTGCATTGATTGATTTATGCTCCTGGAGTGATATGAAGTGGATTTAATTATATCATTACTTTTAAGTTAATATCACAACTCACTAACGCATCATCTTCATATCTGTTTCCGCCTCGCGCCTTCTAGCCAAAGCTTGTCTACTCTGACAGTCATTGAGGACTTCTTATCAAAGAGACCCATCCCCAAGGCCTTCACTTCTACCGATACCCAGAACCAAAACTGGGTTCGCAACCTCAATTATTATCGTAAGTGATTCAATCTGTGTTCTTCTTCCAAAGCAGCTGCTCTGCAGAAAGTCTGAATCCCTGACCTATGGCCACAGTCCTCCAATTTACTTGTTCCTCACCCTGAAAATACTTACTTTTGTTTGTTTCAATTTACTGTTTTGTCAATAAGAAAAAGCACTTCAGGGAAAAGTGTGTTCAGGTGGTTGATTATTAAGAGAAGATGTATGTGTGCCCACAGGATTGGATGGGAGCACATCTGCCTCAGAGAGAGAGCGACTTATCAATCAGTTTAATGATCCAGAGAACACCGCAGCTTGGGTCTTCCTACTTTCTACCAGGTGTGTGACAAAGCTCTTTATTCTTTTATCATTTCTCACACACTGGCAGGGGTGTAATTGTTTTTTTGTTCCCCCCAGAGCGGGCTGCTTGGGCGTAAATCTGATTGGGGCTAACCGTGTGGTTGTGTTTGATGCCTCCTGGAACCCATGTCATGATGCCCAAGCTGTGTGCAGGGTGTATCGTTATGGTCAGAGAAAACCATGTTACATTTACCGCCTGGTCTGTGACTTCACCTTGGAGAAGAAGATCTATGACAGACAAGTCTCCAAACAGGGCATGTCTGGTAAGAGACTGTTACAGCTGTAAGGGCAGGTTGCCCCGTGTTACCTGAATAACCCCACTGAGCTAAATGCAGAACAATCCTTCCTATAGATTTGGAAGGTTTTGGGTTTTCCTGCAGTTATTCATCTAATTCTCAACAATCCTTATTAAGACAAACACCAGTTTTAGGCTACATAGATGTCACCAAACTACGCCTGTTGTTATTGTTTTGACTGAAAATGATGAATTGAATTGGTTTGCTTGCAGACCGTGTGGTTGATGATCTGAACCCGGCACTGAACTTCACTCGTAAGGAAGTGGAGTCGCTGTTGCACTTCGTGGAGGAAGAACCTGACGCCATCAAAGTCCATGTAGAATCTTTGCCAGACTTGGAGTCAGTGATATACCAAGCGTGTCAACTGTACCCGCACCTCGTCACAAAGGTACAATGTCGTGACAGTTTGAAGTAATTCATTGAAACAAGGGAAATCATTTTCTCTGCATTTGACACGTCATTAGGTAGTGAACATGCAAACACTCAGTGAACACACACACACACACCGAAGTAGTGGGCAGCCAGACGATTAGCTGCTCTGGGGAGTAGTTGAGCAGTTACGTGCTCTGCTCAAGGGCAGTTGTGAATGTTGCAGGAGGGGAAAGCGCTTTTTCTTTTGCGAACCCTGCCCACATTTCTAACAAGCCCAGTTCTCAGCTGTTCCATTTACCCAGCACTCCCTGTAATATCTATTTAAATCCTATTTCCATTTGTGTCAATAGCAACCGTTTCATCACGAGTCTCTGTTGGTCGACCGGAAAGAGTCGAAACTGACCAAAGCTGAGAAGAGAGCAGCCAAGAAGAGCTACGAGGACGAGAAACGAGCCTCCGTGCCCTACTCTCGCCCTTCTTATGCTCCATATTATCCAACCAGTGAGCAGGCGCTCACAAACATACCTGCATTCAACCAGCGTGGCTGGTAGGTTTCAAACAAGCTTCTTCTGTTGTGGTTTATGCTAACAGGTGTATCTGTACATGAGTTTCTTCCAGCAGACATGACACTACAGCTAGAGTTGGTGTGATCATCTCATTATTTCAGGCCTCATATTTCCAGGCGTCACATGGTCCGGCCTGATGAGAAGCCCGTGGCAAGTGTCAGGCCCATCCAGTCAACCCCGATCCCCATGATGCCTCGCCAGGTTGTCATGGGCATGGCTGGCTCCAGCTCTCCTGGCAGCCTACCTGTCAACTTCCTGCAGAAAGCTGGAGTTTATGTGCAGAGAATTGTTACCACAACTGGTAGAGTATAATATATTTAAGCGTTTAAAAAATTTGAATTGCAAACCCCATCCACAAAATGTTTTAAGACTATTTGACTGCTTCATTTGAAATCCAGGTAGGCACCTGACATGAGCCATTTGTCCACATTTTCAGATATTGTAATCCCAGGAGCCAACAGCACAACAGATGTTCAAGCTCGAATCAGTGCAGGAGAGAGCATCCATGTGATCAAAGGATCTAAAGGTACTTGTTACAGAAAGCTAATTACATCCTGCATACAAAACTTTTCGGTACCCTTATTGCATCATGATGTTTTCTCCACCACAGGCACCTACATTAGGACGAATGATGGAAGAATCTTTGCCATTAGATCTGGAAAAATCAGTCGACCAACAGTCGGGGGCTCTGCCACTTCAAGAGGTACAAATGCAAATTTATTTTCTAATCCTCCTCGACTCCGTAAGTCTCTGTTGTGTGTACGCAGCTGGCTTCCCTTGTCGCTTTGTACCTCTGCTGCATCCTCTGTGTGTTGTCACCACGACGACCAGCCAGCTTCAGCGATCAGATTGTCCCTGGTGTAAAACACGAGACCGTGGAGTTGCTGTGCTAATGCATTCAGTAACAAATGTAGCTGCGTGAAAACAGAATGCTCAACAGAATGAGCTTGTTTAGAGACAGCACTCTATTACGAGCAAAGATTTACACCATTATGACGGAAAAACAATGAGGAGCAAATGAATACACGGGGCTGCTGGTTCGTCTGTTCTCTGTAGATGTAACAGGCTCTTTCTGAGCTATTAGTTAGTTTTAGGCAATTATACAATGATGAAAACTTCGTTATTAATTTGTTCCATTTCTGCCAATAGATCTCTGAAGCACAAAGGGGTTTATAATTCCTGCTTTTAATTAGTTTCTAAAAGTATTTCTACTTTTAAGTACATACTGCTGGTAGTACGCCACCTTTCTTCCTGACATTTCAGAAAAAACTATTCTGGGGCGAGACCAAAGACATAGTTCCTGACATTCTGTTAATGCATTTCTCTCCTCTTCACAGACACGCATGGTTCCCTGATCCATCCAGTTAGCAATGGTTGTTCATCCCCTGTGGAGCAACAGCAGTCCTCGCTCAACGGGGAGCAGCGACCCTCCTCTCCCTTAAGCTCTGAGATTCTCAGAGAGATCAGCCGCTATGCTGCATCCACAAGTGATACCACACCTGGCATGGGGGATGAACTGCTGTCTCCATCTGACATGTCCGCTGTACCAGCAGGAGATGGAGGCCGTTCTCAAAGTAATCAGATCTCTGACCTCAGTAGGCAACTCTGTGACGACCTCTTTAGCTCAACTTCAGAGATGCGAAGCATCAAACGCAAGAGTGCAGAAAGTCAGGGCAGCGCGCCGGCGGGAAGCAAACGCACTTCTACTGCAGCACGTTTCCCTGGTCTGTCGATGGGCTCCAGTGGGCTAAGTTTTCCTCCAGTAGGTCTGAACAACTCCTCGCTATTAGGGAACCTAGGGCACATGGGTCACCCACTTCTCATGGGAGGAAGTGGCAGTTCTTCATTCCTCCAGACACCAGGGCAAACACTGGCTGACCTACAGACCATGTTCCCCTCTGGAGGCTCAGACCTCCTGAGACAGTCGGCGTCAGGGAACGGACACCTTCCTACCCCCTCCTCTTCCGCTCTGCCCAACGTTTTCACTTCTGCTTCCACCACCATTCCTGTATCCTCTACACCCTCAGCAGCGACTTCGTCCTCCCTGGCCTCAGGTTCTCTGCCTCCATACTTAATGAACCCAAACGTGGCTGGTCTGCTTTCGTCAGGCTTCCCTCTCAACTACAGTCAATCCCTGCTCTCTGAGCCGAGGATGTTCCCCACCCCTCTTCTCTCCGGGTCAGGGGGATTCCCCGCACCTAACTCAAGCTCTACAGCATCCAACTTCCTCTCCCATTTTAACAACCCCACATCCAGCCTGTTGGGGGCAGCTCTGTCCCAACCTGACAGACAGAGTACAGATAACGGCGGTAGTAGTTCGGATGATGATGTTATAGAGGTGACGGGACACTAGAGACTCCAACTCATGGAGAGACGGCTACAATCATATCAATCATGAGTAACTGAAGCACATTTGAGGGTGGGAATAATTACCAAACTAAATTAACTAATTCACTTTCCATGAAATAGCGTATCAGGTATCAGGAGATGTTAAGAGACAAAAAGTCATCTGACATCTAAAAAGAAAAAACATCAAAGGAAATAAAGTTCTTGTTAATGTTGTGTTGATAAGGCACATTCAGACAGTTCATATTGTTCACTTATATATAGAAAAATACTGCATTTGATTGGGACACTCACATGGACTATCACCTGCCACATGTAAATGAAATTCTACCTTTACCTTAAGACTCTTTAACATTAAGCGTAACAAATCCTGATGCTGAATATCCCGGACTTGTTCAGCTGGACCAAGAACGGCGGAGAGAGACGGTTGTCGCACGGCGACAAGCCGAGGCTGGAAAAGGATTTCTAAGCACAGCGTGTACATTTTGAAGAAAGGCCTCACTGTGCTGTTAAGTTATTTCCTCTGAGTTCAGATGGAATAAACTGCTTCATGTTGGATTTTCTCCTGATATATTGCTGTGAAACAGAAGAAGAACTCATCTGCTGAATGCTAATTTACTGCATTTTTTTTTTAAGTTTTCTTATCCGGCAAACAAAAACAGAAATGTTTTGTCAAAATGAACTTGTCCACAATATATTTAGAGAAAATCCATCAAGGCTTACCTTTAACAACTGAAATTTTAGACTTTCAGAGAATATTTTAGTCTTTAGAAATTTGATAGACATTGTAGCATCCCCTATTGAACGGAAAATGTGTCATACTATAAATGAATATGTTAATACTTTGTAAATAGCAGTGGTTATCATTGTTCATATTGCAAGTTAATACTGTGCAGTGTGTAGACTTTGGTTGTAGGGAGACGGCTTATTACAGTGACTATCATAACTGCATTGATGCTGGGGGGGGGAACAAATTTATGTTCAACTTTCAATCGATTTTCTTTACCCTTCAAACAAAACTGAATGTACTTCATTTTAACCCTCAAGCTGGGACATGGATTTGGTCTGTGTTCATTGATTTTTAGCCTTAAAATAACGCAAAGGGGTTTTGAGCGTTCAGGTTTATCTTGGTACATAATTTTTACACATCGGTTGGAAAAGCCACTGAGCATTTAGAGTCAAACTCAGAACACAATGTTAAAGCAGATTCAGAATTGTGGGCGAAAAGCACGAAGTGTGAAAGCCAGAAGGAGCTCAAACTAATGTTTAATGTCTCATTTGTAAAAACATCTGCTCATCTGCCCCCTTTTTACTGAAATGTCCACCACATCTGCTATCTGCTGATGAACCATTGCTGAGTCGACCTCCAGACCACATGTAGATTTCCAGCCACTCGTTGCTGGCAGAGCCTTGCTGAGAACAAACATTACCCGAACTGAAACCACGAGTACATATTGTCAATGTGGCCGCCAACCATCGAACCAGATGTTGAACATTATTACAATCACCAGTGACCGTGGCAGAGCCAGGTCAGGTGGTGTGGTGGCCTTAGCGAACTGACCGTACCATTCTGTGGGAGCTGTTCACAGAGGTGCATGCCGTGTTAGTATCTTCTGTGAGTCGTGTCAGTCAGTGTCAGCTGTAGGGCATTCCTGTCTCTGCTCTCTATAGCCTTCTTTCTCTGTTATGACAACACCTCAAGATACTTAGATTAGGGAAGTCCTCTGTTAATGAATAGGTTGCCACTGTGGTTTAATTAGCCTTGAGGAAAACACTGGATAACTTGAGACATCAGATCATCACCTTTTGGAATCTTCTTGTTCTTGTAGAGACCTTCTCTGGTGGCGGCTTTTTGTCCACCGATGTGAGTAGAAGTCACATTTGATCATTCGCATCTCTATGAACAACTTTGTCTTTTCTTAAGCCGGACTTTTAAACTTATGATTTGGTTTCTTCCAAATCTGAAGGGATCTAAAGGATCGTAGTGAACCCATGACTTTATTCTCAGTCCTCCCAATCAATGGAAAATATACACTTTAATTTGGGAATCGTCAGTTTAAACCTTTTAAAAAAAGAATACTTGTCATTTCCTGTCAATTCTGTGAATTTGTTTCATGGGAATATTTAATTTTTTTTAAATGTTTTTTCAACATCCTAATGTATATTCACTCAACAATTTCCCCTCATTTACATGTATCAAGTGTCTGAAATATTTATTTATGTTGGAAAATATATTGTTTTTTGTAATTGTTTTTTTAACCATTTGTTCACTTTGACCCAGCGGCTGATTCCATAAGAATTTGGTACATGCAGCCTAAATTGAAGCAGAATATGACTGTGTTATCAATGTTATTTTAACAATAAAACACTCTTCTAGCGTAACTTGAATCATTCATACATGTTTTAATTTAGAATGTAACTTTGGTATGACATCGCCACACCCCAAGGCACATTTAACCCCCTGAATACTAACTCCATGAATGACTCCATGACATATAATCTGATCTATTTAACATGGCAGAATCAGTAACTAAGGGCAGAATCAACACTCACTTGGAAGGAAAGAAACTTTTTATGGATGGATCTGAAACTTTGGACAGATGCCCATGGTCCCCAGAGGCTCAGACCTATGTCTTTGGTAATCCACACACGTCTCAGCAAGGGTAACCATGAGATTGACATTTTGGTATGAGATTTGGTTCAACATTCATTGTTCCCAGACAATTTACCCTGATGAAATGACATGAAAATAAAGTCTCAATACATTAAACACCACCCGAATTACCAGAAAACATACAGAGGATTTGACCTCAGTGTCCGCAATGGTAAGCACAGCCCATATTTGGCTGCTGTGCTTCTTAGAAACACCAGAGAAGGTGCAAATCAAACTGATAGCATCTATCTTAAAACAAATGCACTCTCTCCAAAAATACTTGAAAGGCATAGTTTTTTGTAAATATAGTTATTGAGCCTTTGTCATGACTGAAAGCGTTTTTTTGCCATGTAAGAACTGGTGATTTGGTTCATTATGATGAGGGCACTGACAGCCGGGCAGAGAGCTGCCAGGTACCAGCTGTACCCGCTAACAGACGTGGTGAACCAGACGGAGCAGAGACCAAGGAGCAGGCTGCCACTGCCAAGCAGGTAAGTGACAAGTCCAGAAGCTGCGTGGTAGCGCTTGAGTTTGGCTAGGGACCAGCCTTTGGCTAGCGAGGTGTAGATGAGGGGAAGAGCTGCCAGCGACTGCACAACAACCACAGACACTGTGAGCAGCCCCAGCAGACCATGCCAGGAGGTAAAGTGAGGTTTACCATTCAGGTGCTTGTTGTAAAAGATGGCAGCAAAGCCCAGCAGTGCACAGGACACACAGAGGCACTGAAGGATCCAGTGAACACGACCTTTGGTCTTGTGTGGAAGTTTCTTGATGGGGGAGCCATGGGGGGAGAAAATGACTATGGCTTCAGTCATGAAGAGGGAGAACTGGTGGAGAAGACAATAATAAAGAATAATTTGTATTATTGTCATATTTGTTTGTCTATTAAACGTCAGAATTAATTCAAATCAATAACATTTTTCCCAAAGCACATATTTACCCCCTTTCAACCAATTTGAACCTATTGCCGTAAAGCCCCACTTGTACTTGTTGTCTGGGGAACCGTCTGTTTGAACACGAACTTGCAACGAAAAGAGGGTTTAACTGTCGTGTGTTTACAGCTGAAAGTGAATTTTGAAACTTCCAACTTACTGCAAGTGTCATGAAGAAAGGATGCCAGGAAAACAAACCTAAAAAAAACATATATTGATGAAATAAAACTGAAAAAAAATTATTATGAGACAGTGACTTGAAAATCTCAAAAACACTGGAGAACTCACTTGTACCCGGTCGAGACAGAACTGCGATGAATCCCGTTAGGAGAAAGCACAGGAAGTGGGTCAACACTGCGGAGGCTGCTCGGGTAAAACCGTACAACCGAGGCTCCTGTTCGGTCTCCGTGTTGTGAGCCATGTTTAATAGAGATGTCTCTGCTGATTGATTCCCCGGACAGCTCACCTGCAGCCAACACTCTCACCTGCAGTGATCAGTTCCAGTCAAACAGTAGCGGAACTACATGAAAAGTAATTGTAAGCTCGTCCGACTGGACTCCTATTTCATGTAAACGCACAAGACGAAAGTTTAAAGAAGCTGCATTAGTAAATAGCAGATATATAACCACAGTCTGAACGGATAATGGATTTATTTGTTGTAAAAGTCCAGGCAAAGCGTACTCCGAACTGCTACGTAGCTTCTGCCGGTCAGAATTATCTAACTTCCGGTTGTTTTTCAGAATAAAGCTTTTTCTAGTAATAAAACCGCTCACAAAAACTGCCAAAATAGTATGGTACTGCATGTGTTTTTCTATAGAGCTAATCAAGTAATCAATCAATTATTTTAGTTAATCAGCGGGAAAGTGGTTCAAGATTTTATCCATTTTTAAGGAAAAATGCAAAAAGATTTGCTGCTTTTCACTGCAAAGACATGTGACAAAACAAAAAAAAAAGACATGTGCCCCATTTTCACTATTAGTACCTAGTCATGACTTTGGATGCGTGCATGTTTACTGCTCTCACAGCAGATGCTGGCCTGATTGTCAAGATCAAATGAGGTTATTAGACTAGATCAATAAAATAGCCAGCTATTCTTAATATTGAAGTGAAATATTATTCAATTTTTATACTTTTTTATTCTTGTTGAAAAATGTAAGCAATAAATCTACAGCATAGTAAGAACTAGACAGTCGCTTCATTTATCCAGTTTACTACAACACAGAAGTGGGGTGGTCTTGGGCATGAAACACCCGGGCTGAAAATTCTTTCCGTTCCAACCCTGATTACAGTAATAGGAAATTCGTATAGGCATATACTTCACATAACAAATGACAATATAAAGACATTAATGCTGATCCTATTATTTGTTTTGTCTATCTGTGTTCAAATCTACATACAGAATAGGCCTAAATCATTTTATATTTCACTAAATAGCACAAACAGATTCAATTGAGGTCCAAAAATGGTTCCAATAGTTGTTTTTTAATCGTTTTGCTTCGTCAGACCTGATCCAAAGAGGACTAAAGGTATGTTACAACTGTACTTGATTTACAGCCAGTATAATAAGTAGCCAGAGTGAGTGATAAGATAACCTGTGTGGCAAATGCATTTAGAGTTTGACTCTTCAGTACTGTCAAAATATGAGACTCTTCATGACTATGACCTCTTCATCATCATCATCATCATCATCATCATCATCATCATCATCATCATCATCATCATCATCATCATCATCATCATTATGATAAAACCTTTAATAGTAATGATTGTATTAACAATAATGATAATAATAACAATAACAGCAATAATAGTAGTATTAGTACTATAGTAGTAGTTGTAGTAAACCTGGTTCTGGTGGATGTTGCTACAGATACATACTGTATGCAGGCCTCCATGATGTCTCAGACTAATACCAACCATTCCACACACAACAACTCAATGGACACTCAATGGTCAGCTGTTCTCTGGTTATTGTGCTCCAATTACTCTAATAAGCTTGTGACCCTGCAGGGCCTCCACACACTGAGACACACTGGGAATACCGTCAGCAGGCACAGATTGAGAAAACTAAAAAATAGTTACACAAGGCATTTCTCTCATTTCGTCAGACAAGGTGAGTTTCCAGGCCTGAATACGTCTTGAAAAAATAAGGACAACCAGACATTTTTAGAGAGGTTATACATGTGGTTTAGGTGAACTTGCATGAGAGAAATATCTGTTGGTGAATCTACATTTCCTTAAATATATGTTTATTTTGTATGAAAATATATTGCTTGTCATTCACGTCAGTCAAATATAATGTAGTGACATGGATATATATTCCTATGAGACATTGTCCCATGACCTATATTTACTTAGAGCTCAGTCCTTTAAGATCTTGCTCTTGTCTTTCTACACAGACCAACTACACTCATTGATGATAACTGTGCTTGTGTGACACCTCTCGCTATTCCATTATGTAAATGTGGTGTAGATAATACAGCGTAGGAAGACAGTAGGATATGATCGCAGCTTTTCAGCCTGGAGGCTCTTTTCATATTTGTGCCCTCTCCAAATGGTCTCAAATTAAACATTTAACACTTTCACATCAATAATTATTCATTAGGAAAGTATCACTTTACACTTGCTTAAATACCTTTATGACAAATTGTTTGAATTTTACAGACCATATGATTCATCTATTAGTTATTAAACCATGAAATTATATGTTTCCTTATGAATGGATGGTCTATCTTATCCAGGTTCATTGTGATACACCACCAAACATTCAACTTTCAACTGTCCCCAAAGGGACATTCGTGCTGCAGACAGGTTGCACACAAACACGTGATCATAGGATGCAGCTGATGTGAGCATCAAATACATCAAATAAGTGCAAGCTACAATAAATGCTGCACATTTGCAGTTGACCATGCATGGAAACAGTATCACCCTGCCTGCACATGCATAGGACACAGAGGGGGTACCGCTTGTGGATGTTTTCACTCACACGGGATTAGAAAGTAATCCTGCAGTCACAATGTGCGTGCGCAAACCGAAATGCGTGCTTGGGACGAAGGACTGACTGCTATTAATACAACGACAAGCTGCGTTCATTCCCTAATCTCCTCTACAATAAGTGTTGGTGATGAATTAAACAAGGTAAGGTCATTTTTTAACGGTTTGTCTGTCGGAAATCCCTGAAACAACTTCGGTTGTCACTGAGTTTATCGTCCGGTTTCAGACTAAGGGATTAACCCGGGCTGTGCCTCCCGTTACAGCAGGATGTTTGCAACAAATCAAAGCTTGATTTAAACTTTTGTTGCAAATATCAGGCCATATAGTTCCTATGTCAGGTTTCCACTCGGAAACAATTCGATATGATAAAAGCAGCGAAGTATGTGCATGGATGATCCGGTCACAATGTGCTCTTGTTGCCCGGTAATGCGCCGTGTGGTGGTGGTGACCCACTTGGCAGATGGAAACGGGTTGTTCATATTCAAGTCACAATGCAGCTCCACTTGAAACTAAGTTTCTCATTCACCTGTCTCCATCTGAGACCTGACACACTGAGGTATTTAATTAGTTTTAAAGTTCAGAAGTGCTGCGTGTGTTCGACGGTGTGTTTCTGTCACAGGAATTATTCTTTACTCAAAAAAGCAGAAATACTCAAATTCATTGAGGCATCCAGAATCAAAAATGTATTTAAAACCAAACTCATCGTAACATCAGCAAATTCTACAATTATAATGCTATGACGTAGAATGGCCACTGTATGTTATATCTTTATTAAATCATTATCCTCTATTACTTTTTAAGTGACATTTAGTGGTCGAGCTAATTTTATCTACTTTTTTCGTTTACAATGTTATTTTATAATTCCTTTTATATGCTGATTATGCATTTGCAAAGTTACTACCGTATAACATATTTGTATGTAATTATTTAAAGGTGCTATGTGTAAGAATGGGCCAGCTGTCAAATTCATTTATACTCCATACAATGTTTTTTTCTCAGATTTCTGACTTTAAACACAGAATAAGAGAATTCTTAGTTTATAGTCAGAATTCTACAAAGTCAAGCTCAAAATGATTTAAGCTGGTCCTAATCCTTAAACAAATAGTTGAAACATCTTGGTATTTTTTCAGTCAATCAGCTACTGGGTCCAAACAATCAGAGACAGTTCATCAATAAATGAATATTTCTGAAATTACTCACAATTTCTTCTGAAAGAAGAATATTCTTTCAGAAAAACAAGAAAACAAAGAGCAAAGTAAATACTCAACATATAATTCATGGCTAGTCAATACAGGAACGCCGAGGTCTGTTTCTAATCCCGTTTCTGCAGTCAAAGCGTACAATGGCTGAAATGGGACTGGTCCAGTTTTTCATGTGTTGATTTGTAAAAAAACATGTACAGTATGCTGATGAGTTGTCGTAGGATTGTACAGGATTATCCTTTTCATCTTGTCCCACATTCTGATATTATCGTATGAATCCTGACATCAGATAACAGACAGTAATCTTTTGTTTTTCCATGGATGAGACCCGTAACACAACAAGGGGGGACCAAGCCAATACAGCGACCTTGGAATGAATCTATCTATCTATCTATCTATCTATCTATCTATCTATCTATCTATCTATCTATCTATCTATCTATCTATCTATGCATCTATGCATCTATCTATCTATCTAAACACAATTACAGACCGAAAAACACAAAAGAAAAATGATCATCAAGCAGAGGAAACTCACTTTTCAGAGAAAGTCCTAAGAGTCTGTTTCATAACCAGTAAGATCGAAATATTTCACAATTAAAGAATTTTTTGAAGATAAAAGAATCTTACAAGGATTCAAGGAGATGCATTTGCTGATTTTCGTTTTGGTTCATTTGCTGAGGCCTCGTGGCCTCTTCCTCTCCAAATTAAGCTGGAACTGGACTGAAACAAAAACTGACCAGGAACAACTTTTTCTCTTTGCTTGAACAGCTTTCATGAGACATTCAAGGCATGAAGACGTCTCGTCTCTGGACTGGATGCACACCCCTGCTAGCTGATGGACAGCCAGTGTCCACTTGACATGTCAGTGTCTGAATCAACATCAGGATGTCTAAATGTGAGCTGATAGAGCTGAAGGACCTCAGTGTAAATGACCCCATTGAGCTGGCCGCTCCCGCGCCCCGCACCAACCCGCAGCCTGTGAAGCCTGTGAAGCCGGGTCAGCCCAGCGACTGCCATGTGGTCCGTCTGGTTGGAGACAGCGTCAGCATCGAGACGCCTCTGTGCCACAGAGAGGCTGCCGTGGGTCATGACTTCCAGCCCTACAGTCACACTCATCTCACCTGGTGTGACCTGTGTGGAGAGTTCATCTGGGGTCTTTATAAGCCGAGTTTACGCTGCTCAAGTGAGTTTACCCTGCATATATCGGGATGAGCCTTTTCATATTCTGCAGTAAATTAAAAAAAATAGCTCATTCATCGTAGCTGAGTCATGTCCAATGGAAGCTCACAGAGTTTAAGTCCTCACTTCCTAGATTGCAGTGTATCACCAGAATGCAGGATGCTTTTGTTATTGTTTCCAGTCATGAAAAACTGTAGGAAGACCTGGCAAGCATCATGTTCCACTTTACGTTGGTATACTAAGAGTCTGGGAAATTCCCTTCCTGTGCTGTCTGTGACCCCCAGAATGTAGACATTTACTAATATAGTCAATACTGACCCCCAATTAAAAATCTAGCATGAGCAAAATGTTCTTGTCCAAGTTCTGACTGCTCTCCCTCTCTGGTCTCCCAGACTGCAGTTATTCCTGTCACCACCGCTGCCGGCCACTCATCCGGCTGGACTGCAGCATAGAAGCAAGTGTGTTAACAGACCAGGCCAACTTCTCTGTCGACTCCATCGAGACGGACACGAACGTGGTGAGGAGCAAAGTTGTAATCAAACAGTATCTTTTATATGCAGATCACCAGGGCTGTCTTTTTTAATAGAAGGGAAGGAATACGCTTAACCCCACATTACCCCTGTTCTTACTGTGTGAAAGCAGATGGAGGCTACAAGATTGTCTACTGAGTATCAGTCCGCCATATGTCCTCAAAGATAGGAGTTTTGCCACCCCGTCATTTATACAGCGTTCCATTAAGCTCAGAGCCGGCGGGAGGGAATAACAACACCACCATGAAACAGCTGTCCTTATAGAAGAAATATAACCAGGGACCAAAGTAGCTTATCAACTTATTTGATTTTTTGAACATTATTAATATGCTTTAGCTGAAGATATTTTTCCCAAATATTTGTTAAACTAGCCGCCTGCTGCAGCTTCTCACTGGGTCTACACATATTCCAGTGAGGTATTTGTTTACACCTGTAAGGGCAGTATCATTCTTCCTTTTAGAAAATAGGAATATAGCAGGAGAGCCAGATTGTTTTGATACAAATAAGATCACAAAACCTGCTCAGATCTGATCTTTTCAGACGGAGAGAGAAACAAATGAAGACAAAACAATTTTTTTTGGTTTTACAATTCAAGATTCAAGATTCAAGATTTCTTTATTGTCACACCTATAAATGTCAGACATACATAGGGATGAAATTACGTTCCTCACTCAAACCACGGTGCAACAAAAACAAAGGACAACGACAGGACAAGTAACAGACAACAGAAAATAGTGCAACTAAAGACAGTAGACAGCGACAGGACAAGTAACAGGCAACATAGTGCAAATAAGACAGATAATAATGAGTGTTAATAATGAGTGCAAATAATGAGTGTTTGCGTGAAAATTACCACTCACCTGAATGTTGGAGATGACTTGGGGATGCACAGCAAGTAGAACAATAGGCAGTCGGGACGAAAGAGACTCAGAGGTGGAGCTGAGTTTCACTGCATGTACATCTTTCTTTCATGAGGTCAGAAGGTCAAAAGTGAGGCTGCGACATAGTTCTTAACTCTTGTTGGCAAAAACCTATTTTCATTTTCTGTCTACAAAGAGCTTGAATTTGTTCTACACTTATTTCTGTCCATCTTCTCTTCAATATATTTTCTGTACTTAACCTGCTGGTCTTTACTTTCTAGGATGAACTGATCGATTGGGGTAAAAGGGAGTTAAGTGTCGGTGAGATTCATCAGAAGGTTCAGGAGTATAACGCTCAGATTAACAGCAGTCTGTATATGGTGGTTGTGAGTATTGAAAAAAAACATTTGTATTAATTGCATTAGTATACAATAGTATGCAGAGTAGAATTTGATGACTAAACTATCTCACTCCTTCTCCTTTCCTATTAATGTGTCCATCTCTTAGAATAAAGACGGTTCCTACACTGGTTTCATCAAGGTTCACTTCCAGTTGGTCCGTCCTGTCTCGCTCCCGCCTCCTCAAGGCTTGTGCGCAACACAGGAGGAACTTCAGAGGGGCGGACGGATGAAACGTCGGACATCTTTCTACCTCCCTAAAGATACTGCAAAGCACCTGCACATAAGCTCCGCAACACGAGTGCGCGAAGTCATTGAGGCCTTGCTCAACAAGTTCACAGTGGTTGACAACCCAGCCAAGTTTGCCCTGTTTGAACGCACTGACAGACAAAATCAAGGTAGTATCCTCGAGAATATGTTGTTCCTACAAACAAAACCTTCAAGTATATTCTAAAACTCATATTTTTTCCGTGTTTTTGTTTGTGTGTGTTTTTTTCTCAGTGTACATGCGTAAGCTGTGTGATGATGAGCGTCCCCTCTACCTACGCTTGTGTGCAGGCCCAAGTGAAAAGGTCCTGAGTCTGGTGTTGAAAGAGAACGAGACGGGAGATGTGAATGTAAGTTCATATGATAAACCTGCCAGTACTAAAAAAAACATACTGTACATACAATATTGTGATTTCATTGCTCTCTTCAACAGTGGGATGCATTTAGCTTACCTGAATTGTGCAACTTTCTGCGCATCCTTCAGCGTGAGGAAGAGGCGCATGTACGGCAAATAGTGAGGCGCTATTCTCATACTAGAGACACGATGAAGCAGGCCATGGCTCGGATTACAACTCCTGCTTGACTTCGCTTGGAGTGATGCAAGATCATCCTCATGTATAAACATGAACTTTTCTCCACCAACCATCAACGAGAAGGTTCACAGCAGCGTAACAGGGAAACATCTCAGATAACATCTTTGATAAAGGTTGCTAAGGAAGCAGGAACTCTGTTATTATATTTAATATAAAATACGTAAAACTTAGGCCCAGCTGTTTTTTTAACAACACATGCCAGTGATGTGAATTGAATGGAAAAAAATATTTCTTAGATTATTCTGAACAACTTGGACGCAGCTATTTCTTGAAAAACATGCTGCTTTGTTTCGATTATTTATAGAGGTTTCAAAAACATATTTGGTCTTTTGGTTATTTATAATGTGATTCTCTTTTATATTACGTGCAGCTCTTTTTAAATTTTTGCACATAAAGGAATATGAGAAGTTTGGCAAGAAGAAATGTGAGACAATGTTTATAGTCTAATTATCTAATAAACTGATGAGGAAAATAATTCTTGAGTGATTTGCTGATTGTTGTTGTCATTTTTTTTGTGTAGTATATGCCGAAAGTAACTGGCCACCCCAAAACACACTCTTATTTGGTGTTAAACGTCTTTTACAGTAATTTCAGTTATGACAATCTCAACTCATTTCAAGCATTTCAACAAGCCTGGCGTCTGAGGCTTGGTGGTTCCATCTGCATCTTTCTTTCACAAGGTCAGAAGGTCAAAGGTGAGGCCAAAACAATTCATCTGTCCTGCAGTGAAGAGACATTTCATATTTTGTTTTACCTAATTCTTAAACAATGAACGTTTTCATTTTCTATCATGTCTAAAAATTAATAGTCAATCTGTTTCTGAGACTGTTTTGAAGTTTTTGGATAGCACAGGAATTATTAGGGGTAGGTAAGTAGTGACAAACCGTTCGGATTCACACTCCCATCCAGAAGGGGTCGATAATGCCTCTAAGAGTTGTTTCACCAACCGCAAAAGAAGAAGAAGCCTGTGTACACACACCCCTCCCTCCACGTGGGGGCGTTAGCTCACCGTAATGTATTTTTAACCGCCGCCAGAGATCACGGAGAAGAAAACACGCATCAATAGTTAGCATAAATAGATAGCTGTGTGTTTAGCTTTGCCAATACTAATTTAGCGAGCCATCAAGCCAATTTCAACAGAGAACAATTCATATTTGCGAACAGACCCAAAGCCACTTTAGGTATGTTTACAACTAAGCTGAATGCCACAGCTGTCAGTTGTCCAACCCTCTATCGTTAGCTTTTAGCAGCGTCAGTAAGTTAAACCTTATTTTAGAAACCATACCAAAATATTTGACCTAAGTTAATGCCAGTTACAGCGTATTTATCTAACGACTGTGTTAGCATCCAGGGCATATAGTGATATGACGGCTATTGTAACTAACTCGTGTAACGACAGGGCCGATTTCCCAGTGATTTTGTTAGTCAAGGCTAAAGTTAGCTAGCCATGTTAGCTGTCCCTTATCAGATAACCTTGCTAATGTTGACGAGCTCCAAATCGAGCTGACAAATATTATTTAGATTCATTAGTTTCAAATAATAATGTAACTTGATGTGAAAGCAGTTTATTGCAAGGTGGTCAGCTACTGATGCGTGTTAACTTTTTATATTGCGTTATCTGCTTGCACTGTCATGTAACCGGCCTGCTATAAGACACAACGTTAAGCTTCTTGCTAAACTCGAGTCAGTGTGGGCTTTATAGTAGTAATATAATGTATTCGCTATAAATGTACTGTTGTCCTGGGTGTAACCCGTTTGTTTTCTCCTTATTTTTCATAGTAGATATAATTTTACTGTCTGTGGAATTCCGGATAAGTAATAAAATGGGATACCAACTGTTTATCTGTCTACTACATTGGATGACATGACATAACTCGTTCCTGTTCTGTTAGATTTACAGGTGTCATATCCGCAGGGGTCGCATCCATCTGGCACAGTAACACTCAAACTACTGGAAGTCCTGTGACCCAAGAAAATAATGTGCTGCAGCTGAAGATGGGTGGTAGCGGCTCCAAATCCAAAGGATTTTGGCCTTTTTCTGGCTCAGGTAGTGTGGATGACCCAACCAAAGATGGAAACGAGCAGCCAGTGGCAAGAGTTCGAAGTTTCCCAAGTGCAACACCTTTTGTGTTTACTAGACGAAGGTAAATAATGCCTCAGCAGTCAACATATATTTAACCCTTTTCTTATGACAACTTGAGTTATCTAACATGACTGACGTGTTATTCGAAGGATAAGGATGTAGAGAATGTTATGTGTCCTGGTGTTGTATCTTTTCATAGACTGTAGACTCATAGAATTGTGTGATATAATTATGTTGTATGTACTTGTGAAACCATTCCAACACAGTTACACTTTCAGGTCAAGTTGATACACGGCAGGTTAGAGTTGTAAATCCATGCTTTTTGTGTTTCTGACCCCTCAACTGACACAATATATTATTAACCAGGTTTCTGGCAGGGTTTACAGTCAGTGCGGTTACATGCAGTAATTAGCATCGTACAAGACAACTACAAGACAAGATCTGGGTTATGCAAATTCATGTAAACAGGGGCATATCAGTTACATCGAGTCAGCATCGGACAAGCATCGGGTTTCTCGTTACCGGATAAGCGCACCTGGGTAACTCGGTAGTTACTCGATGGTTGCTCGATGCCAACATAATGTAAACTGGTAACGAGAAACGCAGTCTGCGCATGCGCGACTATTTCCGCCGGCGATTTTCACCCGGACATGGAAGGAGACGAAGACAGCACGAGCGACGCAATAAAAGGAGGCGTTGTTCCAGGACGACGTCAAACGACCCCATGGCTACCACCTGTCATGAATCTGTGGTTAAAGCTTGAAGAAATATTATATTAAAGACTATAATCGAACGCGGTCGGCGCTCTTCTTCTACGCTTCTACTATGCTCACCGCTCTTCTTCTACTCTCACCGCGGCCA
>CAAKHC010002083.1:0-16486 GCA_901007825.1 Macroramphosus scolopax | reverse complement strand
ACAGTGTTGTTCAGAGCTGCAGGTGTCGGGGACTCAAGCAGCATCACTGCCCTGATTTCTCCTACAACCAGAGGGCTCAGAGAGGCCATGAAGGCCGAAGGTGAGTCTGAACACATGTCCCGTCTGTCTGTTTCCTCCAGAGACGTGCAGACAGAGGCCACGGGAACGGGATTAATGCTGAAAAAAAAGATGACGGAGACACTGATCTGTCTCACATGCTGCAGAAAGGTGAACTGTCCTGTTTACCTGTTCCTCAGGTATAGAGTTCAGTCTCCCTCTGGTGGAGGAGAGGAAGAAGATCAAGGAGCAACAGAACCTGACAGTGAACCGAGGAGAAGAGGAGGAGAAAGAGGAGTGAGTTATTCTTGCATTTCATTCCAGACACACACAAACGCACACACATTTAGTATGACAGGCCTTTGTGTGTCACTGTAATGTGGTGTTAAATATATCTGATGCATTCTTGTTATATCGCATGTCGTCTTGTATGGAACTATTTGTTGTAATTACTCACCTAAAAGGCCATTTGGAGTCATTACGGAGCCTCTACAATATTAATATCAGAGGAGGTCATGAGCTGAAGAGTCCAAATATTTGCCCCTAATGTTGATATCAATTCTTAAATGATTTTGATTGCAGGTGCTCAGAGCTTAAGGAGGATGAGGATTTTCAGTTTGGTGATGAAGGAGAGAATGATTTTGAAGACTGCAGCTTCTCCTGGCTGAAGGAGATGGGAGTCCAGGACAAGATCAAGAAGCCAGACAGCATCACTATACAACTGTATCCTCCTGCTGGTCAACTGTCTAGTTCACACCCTTACCTGATGAAGATAGCTGCATTTCCAATGTCATCTCATATTACAGGAGAAACATTTGGTTGAAACTCCTTTACTGCCTGCTCAGTCGAAAGGAGGGCCACACGGTGTCTCTGGACCACAAGCCGGAGTCTGTCGTGTGTGTGGAGGGACCGCACACCTTCACCCTCATCAACTTCCTCATCAACTGTAAGAGTCTGGTGGCGGCGGCGGGCTCGCAGGCCGGCTTACCGCCAACATTGCTGGCTCCCATAGCATTCAGAGGTGCTGCCATGCAGACGCTGAAGGTACGGAGGCACACAGACACTTACACACAGCCTGAGGCTTTTTAGATTCAGAAATAGATTATCAGATGTCAATATAAATTGTTATTGTGTGTCTTTTTAGGTGTTAATTAATATTAATATTAACGAGGAACGAGCATTGAAATGTTTGTAAGATAGGCTCAAGCACTTGACATGGTCAGGGGCCTCTTCTCCTCACCGCAGAACACAAGTCAGACCCAGATACTGTCGTTGCATTCAACCCTGCACACAGCTGTTACTGTGTGTGCATCAGCCTAAGTCTGTGTATGTTTCAGGCCCGCAGTGTGAACGTGAAGAGCCAGGTCGGTTCCACCTACCAGAACATCAGCAGTCTTGAGGTCACAGGTACACAGCTGAGGCCGCCGCACCCTCTAATCCAATTCATCATATTTCACATTTCTGTCAATTCTCCAAACACAAGAGGGCAGCAGTGAGCTGTATTCTCCATTAGTGGCAGCGGGTGTATAATATGAACGGTTACCTTTATCGTTTCTCTTTTTTTCATCTTCCCTGCAGGACCGATCCTCCCCTCCTCCCTCCACACCATCACCACCCTCCTTCGCTCTGCACAGAAAGGAAACTTCTCGGCTTCTCTTTACACACACGCGCCGACAGCTGTCATGAATGTTCACTCCGCCAAGCAGCAGGTAAGACAGTAGTGAACCTGTATTTGAGGGCCGACACTGGTACTATAACCCCTGGGGCCTCACATTAGTGCTATGAATGATAAGAGAACAGGTGGTTGAGTGTTCATGAAAGGTTACATGTGTGACAAACCAACAGAGTCAGTGAGACAGTTCACTACCACTAACACGCTCAATCTTGTATATGTTTATATAACAACACACACCAACGTCCGTATGACATCACTTAGGGAACATTGTGTGTGTTGCAGTGCACAGGCGGATCAGTAGACCTGTCTGGTATTGGACTCCATCCTGCCGCCATCCAGCAGCTGCAGCAGCCCTCCAGCCTGGGTAAGACGGCTCTGACACACGTCACCATGAACAACTACAGCTACACCTGGAAGAACTGATGAGGGACGTGTGCTCCTGCTTCCATGAGCAGAAAGTGTGTGATGGCAGCTCCTGTTCTGTTTGTGTGTAGACTCAGGTGCTCCTCCGAATGTATGTTTCTCCTAAAATATCTTTAAAACAGAATGTATTTAGTCTTTTAAAGCTTTTTCTGTGCTGTTTGAATTGTTCTGACTTTATGTCTGATGTGATTAATACATAGATTCCATAGCTTCTGCAGAAACTGTTTTTTATTTGTTTTTTAATGACATTTTATCTATACCGGTTTTATTAAATTTAATTACAGGTGCACTGTTTCATGTTTTGGATGTGTCAAGTTTTTCCGTGTTTGTGGAATATTCTGTATATTCTGTATTTATCAATTAATCTAGAAGATGATCAGCTAGCCAAACCTCAAGCTGGATGAACTGCAATTACCTGTTCAGCCAGAAATGGACTCTTCTTATTGTACCAAACACATCTAATATATCTGATGATCTGTGGCCTTGGCCTCCAGGACCACTGAAGCGAACCGCGGTTATCTTAAGATAGGTCCTTTAACTCCCACATCAAACACATTTCAAGGACTGTTTCACATGTGTGCATTTGTTACTTCTTGGAGGAACCTTCCCAATGCCCACCGACCCTCTTTGGATCAGAGGGACTTTTGAAATGGCAAATATGATAATGAATCTGTGGAGAACTTTCATTATAAATCCATGGGATATCTGCAGTCGGAAGAGGATCTGCACCTGACTGTGTGAGCAACGTTAGTATATCCAGTAATCAAATTGATTGGCTGAATGTAGGGATTATTATGTTATTATGTCTTATTTATTAATATTAAATATGTATTAAGTACTCAGGATAAATTACAAGGGTCTGCATGCAAAACATTCACATTTTCCATACTATGGAGGTTCTACGTTTCACTTATTTCGCAACACATTTTGCATACAAATGACTTCTATCATATTTTTAATTGTTTTGGAAATATTTCAACACATACATGAAGGTTTAAGATGCGATTTTAGATACGCAGGTGTAACAGAGTGAACTATGATCTTCCGGTCTGAGAGAGTAACGGTCCGCAGTCCCGGAACCAATCTCCAGACGGCAGCCGTTCCTACCCGGACGGACAAGTAGATGCTCACTTAAAGATGGCAGCCAACATAGAGCAAATCTTCCAGGAATTTATATTAAATAAAATCAGAGAAATTGAAGACCAGAAAGACGACAAAGCGTATGTTAATATTTTTGTTTTACATGCATATTAGTTAAATAAAACAGTCTGGCTGGTGAATAAAGCCCAGGTTGAATGTGCTGTTTGATATGAGCTGCTAGAATAAGTGATATCTTCCATCAGTGCTGCTGGAGGCGGAGTGGGCGCCTGCAGTGCACAGAAAACCTCCCCACAGAGAGACAAGAGTGACAACTGCAGGGGAAGCGGTTCTCAAAGGAAACATAAGAAGCACAAAAAACACAAAAGCAAGAAGAAGAGGAGGAACCGAGAGAAGGAGGTGGAGGACAGCAGCTCAGAGTCGGGCCTAAGAACTAATCATCAGTGCAGGTGAAACAGCGGCGCTTCACATGTCAAACACATCGGGGACGCTTCTCCACCGGGACACATTAAGTAGTCAGCAAACCCACTTTTGGTAACGTTAGCGGCAGGTTCTTTATCGGATTTATCACCGGTGTGTTTACATCCATTCTCATACACGCGTCCTTTCCTTTCGGGTGTTTCAGAACTTTATTCTGCAGCAGAAAGACGTTGGTGACGGTTCCGGTTGAAACGTGACGTCCTTCTCGGCAGTACAGGCCACAGCGGATTACTTCACTGTGTGCTGTATTGATGTGTAGTTACTTTAAGGGTAGAACAGGCTCAGGGGTTGGGTATATTCTGGAGTCTTCCTCGCCTTTCTGGATGCCAATTTTTGTTAATACGTGTTTTCCAAAAGTGCCTAACTCATGTTTTATCTTTGCTTTCATAGAGGAGGATCACCAACAGGGACGATTAAGGAGCAAGGTAAGTTTGTTTTCTCTTTCCACTGCCGATTTGTTCAAACCATCCTATCATAGCACTGAATTATTTGTCCAGGTGAGAATAACAGTAAGTCCAGATGCCACAAGCACACGACAGGAAAGAGGAAGAAGAAGAAGAAGAGTCGGAAAGACGAAGGGAAAGGACACTCATTTGATTCCGACTCGGAGTTCCTGTCAAAGCAGAGGGACAGTAAATGTGGTCAAAGCTCATCTCCGAGGCGACAAGAGGACCTGCCCCACATTATCCCGAAACAGGTGAACACACAATCTGGAAACAATAGAAAGATTAAACTAACAGGCTGCTGCAATGACTGATGGTCAACTGTAACACTCTCACACTGACTTCCTTCCTACCAGGAGAGCTCCAATAAAGGAAGAGAAGATGAGGAAAGACACGGCGGGAGGAGTTGTCGCTCCCGTTCTGGCTCACATTCCCACTGTCGTTCACATTCCTGCTCAGGGAGAAGGAACTCCTGCTCCAGGACTCGGTCCCGCTCCGGTTCAAAGGGCCAGAAGTCCCGGTCGAGGTAAGAACAGAGAACCTTCAATGACACCTTCAGAAGAGTTTCAGCCGATTTCAATCTTTGTGTATTTACCTAAATCCCTGAGTGACATAAAACGAGATGTTTGAGTGGATGTGACTTTGGCTAAAAGGACCACTGTGTATAATTTAGTGCCATCTTCCTGTGAAGTAAAAAACTGCAACCCTTCACCTCTCCTTTCCTTCAGGAGAAACTATGTGCTTCATCACCTGCTAGATCATTCACATAGGATCCTATATTTGTGGAACAGAGATTTCATTATTCCTCATTCTTAATGCTTCATTGTGTCTTGTTGTGGCGGCTGGCAGCTCCACGGAGAAGATGGGAGGTTTGGATCAATCCATACAGTCCACCCAGGGTCCCTCGAAAGGCCTCCAGCTGCCCCTGCTGCCCAAGCTGGAGTCTGCAGAGGAGCAGACGGGGTCATGTAAGGAGCTGCAGAGACCTGGACAAACGCCGGTAGAGACAAAACAAGAAGAGACAACGTTAAATCTAGGTGGGGTCTGTTTGAGGACAGTCTGTCATCTCATGTTGGTATAAAACTCACTACTGCTCCCTCATCTGATGACCAGGTTGCAGAATGGTTGTAGTTTCTATTCTACTGCATTCGGAGTTGACTTCAGTTTCTTTTTCACTTATGTTGCATGTTGTCTTCCACACAGACGATCCTTTTTAAATATGTCGATGCTGCTCGTCAATGATGTCATTTCTAATTGAATGCTCCGCCTACAGGTGGTGCTGCATCACAGTGCATGTCGACTGATCCGGACCAGACCTCTGACCCCAGTCTCCCTCAGTGTAAAGCATCAGCATCCCCCTCTCACACCAGCAGTAAGTCACCAGCGAAGAAGAAGAGGAAAACATCTAAGTCCCCTCTGAGGAAGAAAGAAGGGAAGTCATCAAAGAGGCACAAGAGATCCAGATCACCATTTAAGAGCCAGAGGAAGGGATCCAGATCCAGAAGCCCGTTGAAGAAGAGGAGATCACGTTCGAGGTAGAGAGAGAGATGAGGATCTTCTTCATCCTGTTGAATCAAGTTGCACTTTAATTTGGAGAAAACGATACAGAAGTTGTTTCTCTTATTACTCTACATGTTGTCTGTGCAGGTCAGCAGGCCGGAGGTCGCGGAGGTCACGGTCGAGGTCTGCGTCCCTGGGTCGAAGAAGAACTATATACAGCCAGAGGGACCGCTGGAGGCGAGAGCCGAGTCACTCCCCCGTCCTCATTCTCCGCAAAAACAGGTCCCCTGCCCGGAAACAACCCGACAGCCCTCATCGCATCAGTGAACTGGGTCAGATTCTATGAGATATTCTTGTCCTTTTATAATTCAAGTAGCAGATACCACACCTGCTTCTGAATGCACTGATGTTTCTTCAGCTGCTGGGACATCAGTTATTGCATCAACAGATTCTTGTGTTTCCTTGGTGGCAGTGACGTTTGTTTCTGTGTTTCCTCAGATAAGGAACAGTTGTTGGAAATCGCCAAGGCAAATGCTGCTGCCATGTGTGCCAAGGCAGGGATGCCCATCCCTGCCAGCCTGAAGTCCAGCATGCTTCCTCTGACCCTGCCAAGCATGGCCATGAACGCTGCTATGGCCAGTATGACAGCTGGTATGAACTACACTCAGTTATTGATGTAACTCAGACGGTTTACTCAGCTGTACTGTCAGTTTAAAGGCTGCAGTTTGATGCCGATTCTCATATGAAATCATCCCAGTGATGAGAGACGGTCTCTCTTTTGTTTGATTGGCCAACACGGCGCCTTGCTAAATTACATCTTATTATTGCATCTGATTCATTTGACTGAGAGGTTTTGGAATGCAGCTTCAGTCTCGGGGTTAAAACTACAGACTGAATTGTTATGTTGAACAGCTGTTAAGCTCTTATAGATCGTTTAGCAAAAGTACTTGTTTTTTTATTGGCTCCTGTCTTTCTCAGTGTCTTTATCTCCCTTACAGCCACTATGACAGCAGCCCTGTCCAACATAGGCACCTTGTCCACACTGCTCCAGCTGCCCTCCATCACCAACAAACCCCCTCCCTTCCCGGCTCAACCCACCCTGGCGGCTCTGGAGGAGGTGCAGAGGAAAGTGGCCAAGCAGGCGAACAGCATCAGCATCAAGGAGTTCACTGATGTGAGGCTGCAGAACTTCTAACACTCATGTTAACAGTGTTTTACTTGGTGTTTATGGTCTACGCAGTCACCATGAGGAATGACGGTGCGGTTAAACAAAGACCTTGTGTGTGCTTTCAGAAATGTAAGATGATAGTGGACAGTAAAGGAGAGCTGCCGGTGGCTCTGCCTCACGTGTCTGATGAAGAAGACGATGGGAAACCCTTTGGAGGATCATCTCTTCGTGAGCAGAAAGCCATCAGCTTCAACATCAATGTAACATCCACACACAGTCTTATATACAGTCTACACATCCCTGACTGACAGGCTGCTGTCTTGTGAATGTTTGTTAATCCGAGGGAAACCACCTAATGAAACTCATGATAATCAAAGTAAAACTTATATACTGAATATATTGTGAATAATATGAATAATAACCTGCATCTGTCGTTGGTTTCCCAGAATTCAACGGTCCGCCCGGCCGTGCGCAGTGACGCTGGCATGGCGAAGGAGTTTCCAGTGTCGTCAGGGTGTCAACATCGAAAAAAGGTCTGATGGACTGATTGATTTGAGTCCTCCAATAGTGTGTAGATGTTTATGAAAGGTGCTGTGAACATGTACACACACTTACACACTGACATGTACACACACATACATACGGACATGTACACATACACACACACTGACATGTACACACACATATACACACTGACATGTACACACATACACAATGACATGTACACACATATACAAACTGACATGTATACACGTACACACATATACACACTTATATGTACACATCGACATGTACACATTTACACTGATATGTACACACACATATACACAATGACATGTACACACATATACACAATGACATGTACACACTGACATGTACACATATACACACTGACATGTACACACATACACAATGACATGTACACATATACACACGGACATCTACACATATACATACTGACATGTACACACACATACACAATGGCATGTACACACACATACACACTGACATGTACACACACATACACAATGGCATGTACACATATACACACTGACATGTACACACACATATACACACTGACATGTACACACATATACACACTGATATATACACACATACACAATGACATGTACACATGTACACACTGACATGTACACACACATATACACACTGATATGTACGCATATACACAATGACATGTACGCATATACACACTGATATGTACACACACATACACACTGACATGTACACACACATATACACACTGATATGTACACACACATACACAATGACATGTGCACATATACACACTGATATGTACACATATACACACTGACGTGTATGCACACACATACACACTGACATGTACACACAGATATACACACTGACATGTACACACATACACACTGACAGGTACACACATATACACACTGATATGTACACACGTACACACTGATATGTACACACGTACACACTGACATGTACACACACATACACACTGACATGTACACACACACACACACACACAGTGAGACAGATGGGAACTGCGTATAAAGGTCACAACTAGCGTACAAGTCCTCAATGACCTGAATGACTCGTTTGGGGTGTGCAGGAGGGCGAGGCGCCGGGTGCTTATGGAGAATGGGTTCCAGTTGACAAAACAGCAGACGAGACTGCAGCCACCTTCAGGAAGGCTGTGACCGCCGTTCCCATAGTGACACCCGCCTCTTCATCAGCCGACTCTGCGGCTGCTGCAGGGTTACCAGGGGCTGTGGAGCAGCCGGTGTTTGTGTCAGACAGTGACAGTGTGTTCCCCGACCCACCTCAACAGGTGAGAATAGTTCAGTTTATAATGTGTGTGAGTTATTGGGTTTGTAATATAACAAACTTTGAAGCCGCTAATTCTGCTTTAAAACCTTGTTTGGGCTCGTAAACCTGCAGCTGAGTGCGTCTCCTCTGTCGGTTCTCTTTCCTGCAGCCTGTCGATATCTCTCAGGCAGTGAGTGAGAGGATCAAAGCTCAAAGGCGATTGGCTGAGAACCCCTATGATGTCAGCGCTATCTGCATGCTGAGCCGGGCACAAGAGCAGGTAAAGATGATCATTCTTTAATGAATTCATGCTATAATATAATACACATAGTATCAGAATAACAGGACAGAATGTGCCGTCCTGCCGGGCTCAACGATGTGATGAATCTCCTTGTTTTCCAGGTGGACGCCTGGGCCCAGTCCAACGCTGTCCCTGGTCTTTTCACCGGTTCGACAGGAGCGCAGGTCCTCACCTCAGAGGAGCTGTCCACCGGCGGACCGCAAGCGTGGCTGAAGAAGGTAAGATGCACACATCAAGCCCAGCTACATCATCATTCAAGTGAATACTGGAAACATCGGGTTTTTCATAGGTTGCCAGAGGCTTAGAATGATTTTATAAACAATACATATATATTTGTAGTTATGTTATCATGGACGGCCCCATAGACTCAGGGTCCTCATCACGGGGCCCTGTTGCCAGGGTGACGACGGAGGAGCTTGGTAGGTACCAAAACCAGGTGTTTGTACGTGACTCATCTGGTCATGAAACAACAGAATGGGCCCATTCCAACAATTCATCCTGATTTACCCTCGTTTGTCAACCCTGACTGGTAATCTTGTTTTGTGTTCGTGTCGTGGTCAGGATCAGTTCCTCAGGGCTGCTCCGGTGTCAGGGGGTGTCGGGGAGTTCCTCATGAGGAAGATGGGCTGGAGGACGGGCGAGGGCCTCGGGAGGAACCGTGAAGGCACCGTGGAGCCGATCATTATTGACTTCAAGGTCGACCGCAAAGGTCAGAGGCCACAGAATATTGAGCCAACAGTCTAGTGATCACCCACACCAGTTACCTCACGTCTCTCAGACAACATCTGAGGAGCGAACACCTCGTTACCGCTCACATGTGATCTTGTCTGTGTGTGTTCAGGCCTGGTCGCTGAAGGAGAGAAGCCACAGAAGCAGACCGGAGGACTGGTGGTGACCAAGGATCTAATGGGTAACAGACCTTGTTCTAATCTCTTACTGTGTTCTGTAGCACCGGAGGTGGATGTTGTGGATAAACTCAGCTGGTGAATTGATTTCAGAGGAGCCCAGTGCATCATGGGAGACTGACAGCAGTCGGTGATGGATGAAGAAGTCCTTCACTTTATCTCTGGTCCTGTTGGCCTCTTCATCTCACTACGACCTCTCGTCTGTTCACAGGCAAGCACCCGGTGTCAGCCCTCATCGAGCTGTGCAATAAGAGGCGGATAATGCAGCCAGACTTCGTCATGGTTCATCACAGTGGTCCTGACCACCGCAAGAACTTCCTGTTCAAGGTGAGTCGGTATAGAACTATAAAATCAACCTGTACAGGTCGGCTTCCCTCCAACGCAGACGACCGACCGTCCTTGTTGTTCTGCAGGTCACAGTGAGCGGTGTGGACTACCAACCCCAGACGGCTAGTCCCAATAAGAAACACGCCAAGGCCATGGCGGCCACCGTCGCCCTTCAGGCTCTCGGAGAGGTAATTTTCACCAGATCAGCCGTCATGAAAGCGTTGGATGTCTCCCAACACACTCTTCATCCTTACCGCCATGCGATATCTGATGATGTTCTCCTGCCAGGTTCCTGCTGACGGCCCGGGACTCTACACTGGCCCTGTGTTCACTGCTGCTTCTACCGGCCCCCTGTTCTCCACGTAGACATCCGACAGCGGGACCGACCCTTTGAATATACCCTCACATCCGTTTGTGATACTTTGTGATAAACTAACTCTTAAAAAAAAAAAAACTTTATACATTAGCGGATGAATGGCGTCGATGTTTTTGCTGGATCGTAGGAGGAGTGAACGGCGTGTACAGTTTCTGTTGTAGTAGTATTACGGCCTGACAGACGTCAGGCTGACCAACACTTTGTATCGTCCCAGCTGATGTGGGCTGTTACATGAACACTTGTATTTATACCTGACTGTCCTTATATTGCATCTGTGGCCTCGATAACGACGATCTCATACTGTCAAACATTATAGAACAAACCTGGAAATGTGCAAACACAAATAAAGATTCTATTTATTTCATGTAGCAGAGGAAGCCCCGTGTCTGCTAGGTGTCATTTAAAGGACAATTACACTTCTTTTAGTCTTATTCATGCATGTATGGATTGATAGGGATTTGATCCCATGTTGAATGTTGTATGATGATTCCTTCCTTGCATTAGTTTGAGCAGCTTCAACATGTTTCTTCCAGGTTCACAGACCTCAGCAGCGGACGTCCACTGACCGTGTGTGAGTGTGAATGCAGGTGTGTGTCGTCCTCTCTGTGTGCAACGTCACGTGAGCACCCGTCCGCGACCTCCTGGACCTGGAGGTGTCGGACGGACGCTTCAGACGTCGGCGGCGGCGGAGACGGAGTTTGATAAAACATTAAAAAAGTGACTGACAACGTCTCCCGGTGGAAGTTTACTTGATTCCCTCAACATTAATATGAACAGTCGTCTGTCTGGACTCCGTCAACGAGTTCTGCTGCCTTCACCCGCTGCTCAAGTCCTCGCTGTACGTTCACCCTCCTGAGGGAGTTTTATTTGTTTTTGTTTTTGACTGTTTAATCCAGTGAATCCGTCCTTTTCCCACGAGACCTCCACAGGTGTCATAACCGACACTGGGGGGACGATTCCTAGAAACTTCATTAACTGTAATTGGATGAGGAAGAGGCTGGGCTGAAATTCAATTTACTTCAGTACACAGATGAAGATGATGGAAGTGTATAAGTTGCCGTCCTTGTTCATGTTGTGGATGAACAATACAGCTTAAAGAGAGCGAGGGAGGAAGAGAGAGAGTCTACACTAACGCCGATGTCTGTGAAGATCTCAGTAACATCTCATCCAGAGACATGGTGAGTCCGTCCGGTTTCTTTCACAGATTATATCACCTCCATCACTGGGCTCGTCCCGCAGGTCAAACAATGACGATGTTTCGGTTGAAATGCTTTGGTGCGAACATGTCGGTGTGTTGAGATGTGAACCCGTTCTTCTCTTCTGTAACTGGACCCAGAACCAGCAGGGTTTAAGATCAGAAGTGCCTGTTGAAGACGTTGTAACGTGTGTTTGTGTTGTTGCAGTACGGCTTCATCAACAGCTGCCTGCAGTCTCTTGTGATGGAGAGGTTCGGACGGGACACCTGGGACAAGCTCAGGTGGGGTCGTCAACGCGTTAAAGTGATTGTCATCAGATCCTTTGACGTTCCTGTAGAACAGGGGTCTTCAACCTTTTTAGCCCAGGGACCCCTTGGATGAGAGAAAAACAGAGCAGGGACCCCCACTTGAAATCCCCCCCCCCCTTTTTTTTTTTTAAATATAAGCCTGACTCATAATAACTTTTAAATGTATTTTATTCAGCTTATTTCACTGTATTAACCAATTTCTGACTGGGTAGACTAAATAGATTTCGTCAAAAGTATATTATTATTGCATGTTAATGACATGTTCTTAATCATCTCAATCAAATAATAATAATTAAAAAAAATTAAACTCACATTATTTTGGTTAAAATTGCCTTTATTTTATTTTTAAGTTGGCGGACCCCCAGCAGTACCTCCGCGGACCCCCTAGGGGTCGCGGACCCCCGTTTGAAGACCACTGCTGTAGAAAGATTTAACAGGTGTTTTTGCACAGCTGTCTTCCAGGTGTGCAGGACTCCTTCATGACGTACACGGTGTACGATGACGTTCTCACCCTCAGCTTGGTGCAGGAGGCCTGTTCACTGCTGAGTAAGACTTCCGATACTTCTTCATCTGGTAGGACCTCGGGCTCTCGGTGCACCTTCTCCACCCAGTTAGTTTGTATAGATCACATGTTCCTCGTTCTGTCACGTCCTGTTTCTCGTTTTCCTGCGTGATCCCCTGACAGCAGAGCAGCAGAGCTCAGACCTCCATCGTTCTTGCATGTTAAATCCGATGTGTTCGTCCTCGTGCTGATATCTAAAGTTAACAAACCCGTGTGTGCATGAGAGGACTCGGGTGTTAACAACGTCCCTGATGAAACCCAGCGGCAGACACCTGCGGGACCTCAGAGGTAAATAAGAAGGTCACACCTGGACATGAGGGACGTTGTTCAGGGTTACTAACCGTGTTCCCATCATGCAGACCGAACATACTTTGGGGATCTTCTGTGATTGAACGCGGCCGCTCTTACGAAATGACGGGATATATTTGATTTAAACGATGTATGTTTCTTTGACTTTGCAGATGTGTCTGCTGAGGTGTTCCTGAAGCTATTCGGAGAGCATTTCTTCATCTTCTGTAAGCAGGCGGGCTACGACACCATGCTGAGGACTCTGGGAGGAAATCTCATCGAGTTCATCGGGAACCTGGACGCTCTTCATAGCTACCTGGCGCTGTCCTATCAGGTACGATCACCTGTCCGTCTGGTTATAGATTCCAGGATCATCTTAGTGAAGGACAGCTTGGTTTCCATGGAGACAGAGTCAGAGAGAGAGAGAGAGGCGTTGGTGTTCTGGTTCTGAGCAGACGTGTATCACAGATCATGGAAGGACGTCAGTGACATCTACATCAGGCGGACTCTCTTCATGTTCTAAAGTTTAGATCGTCCCCACTGAATCTGAATCATGAACTCTTTTTGGAAGGAGATGAACGCACCATCTTTCCGAGTGGAGATGACAGACGATGGAAAGATGCTACTTCACTACTATTCCGACCGCAAGGGCCTCTACCACATAGTGCCTGGTAAGAACATATAACCGACCTCCTCAGTCAGATCCTCACCTTGTGTGTTGAAACTTGTACCTCCTTCACCATCTCGCTGCAGGTATCATAGAGGGGGTGGCCAGGGAGTTCTTTGACAGCGAGGTGACCATGGAGGTTGTCAATCAATCAGAGGAAGATGAGCGCACAGGGAAGAAGGAGCACGTTGTGTTTCTGGTCGAACAGACCAGCCAAGCCGGAAACTCGCATCAGGTACATTCTGTTTGATCTGTTTCTATATGTTATAGGTACATGGCAGAACCTCAATGCATTCCTGCAGACCCAGATTTTAACTCACAGCATCTCTGCAAGCCGCTCACCTAATAAAATAGGCTGTTGTCTTTTATTATGTGTCTGATCTTTTCCCAGGATGCATTGCTCAGAAGGATGAGGGACAGATGTGTTCCTCTGGCTGGAGAGAAGAGCGGCTGGGACCTGATCAGGACGGTGGTTCTCCCTGAAGCAGGTTCACTGACTCACTGATGAATGAGAGAACCTCTTCACGATAGATATACTGCATGTATTTATATACCTAAGAGTGTGTACAGCTCCTCCAGTAGTGATGCAGCAGGTGGTGTTGTATTTCTTCCCCAGGCAGCCTCCAGTGTTCCCTCAGTCCTCGTTACCCAGACAAGCTGTGGATAGAAGAGAAAGCCTTCTGCAATGCTTTTCCCTTCCACGTTGTCTTTGATGAAGATGTACGGCTGCACACGTCCGCATGATGTTGTTGTTGTTTATAGAACGTCCTGTTAACACCTTGTTTCCTGGCCCGTCCATCAGCTGAAGGTGAGGCAGACGGGGGTGAACGTCCAGAGGTTTGTTCCAGGTCTGCAGTCCGGAGATGCTACGTTGGACAACTACTTCACCATCATACACCCTCAGGTACAACACAGTCACAGAGACACAACGGCAGGCTGACGTACACGAGGTGTGATGGACGATGATGTCACTGGGCAGTGCCCCACGCCGAACACCACCCGAGGACTCCTGATCCTCTCAGCCCCTTTCGACTGGCTGTGAATAATTGTACTGCCAACATACAATAATCTTTGTGCTTCTCTACTTCTGTCCTCCAGGTGACTTTCACCATCGAGAGCATCAGGAAGTTCATCAACAGTCAATTTGTGTTGAAGAGCCGCAGAGACAAGAACGGCACACTGAAACTGAGAGGTCTGACAACCAGCACCATGTGACTTGATTTAAGACTGAATGTATCTGAGTTACTTTCTCCTCATAGACGAACCCGGTGCTGTCTTCATCTGTAGGTCAGATGCTGTGGATGGAGTCACTCGGCTGTATGCTGTACCTGTGCTCTCCGAAGCTGCGGAGCCTCCAGGAACTTCAAGACGTCGGCCTCCATCTGGCTGACCTGGCCCAGCATGACGTCACCAGAGACCTGGTGCTCCTCAACCAGCAGCGCCTGGCTGAGATGGAGCTCACCAACCAGCTGGAGAGGAAAAAAGTAGGACAGCAGTTTTAGTGAGACACTGATATAACAGGATGCTTGAAGCGGAGGATGTAGTGACATCTAGTGGTGGGGTGGCAGACTGCAGCCGCTCCTTACAGAGCCTCATCCTCCATGTATTTGTGATCTCAAACTTATAGTTATTCTCTTGTCAAACATATTGAAATAAAAACAGTGTGTGTCTTAAGGAGGAACTGAGGGTCCTGTCGCGTCACCTGGAGGCTGAGAAGGAGAAGACGGAGACTCTGCTGTACGCTATGCTGCCACGCCACATCGCCGACCAGCTGAAAGACGGGAAGAGTGTAGAAGCAGGTTAGCGTGTGTGCAGTTAATCAATCAGCTGTATCTGTTATCGTATCAGTCTGGCGATGCGTCAAGTGTTCTGTCTGTTTCAGGGGAGTTTGACGTCTGCACGATTCTATTCAGCGATGTGGTGACCTTCACGAACATCTGCGCCGCCTGCAAGCCCATTGACATCGTTCACATGCTCAACTCCATGTACTCCAAGTTTGACCGACTCACCAACATACACGAAGTCTACAAGGTATAATCTCCACACGCTTCCAGACGGATGAGGTGGTGTGAGGATATTGGTGCACGTGTCCGTCTCATTGAGTGCTCGTCACTGCAACTCTGATCTTCATCATCGTGTCTTCAGGTGGAGACCATCGGTGATGCGTACATGGTGGTGGGTGGAGTTCCAGTCTCTACACACACCCACGCCCACAGAGTGGCTAACTTTGCTCTAGGCATGAGGATCGCAGCCAGAGACGTCACCAACCCCGTCACAGGTCAACCCATCCAGGTGAGAGTGGGAGTCAAGCATGAGGAGCATCAGTGCTCTTCACACGCTGCTGTGCTCTTCACGCGCTGACGTGCTGACAGACGGGAGTGTGTATGTTCCAGATCCGTGTTGGTCTCCACACGGGTCCCGTGTTAGCTGGGGTGGTCGGGGAGAAGATGCCTCGCTACTGCCTGTTTGGAGACACTGTTAACACGGCGTCCAGGATGGAGAGTCACGGAGTCCCCGACCACATTCACCTCAGCAGTTCCACTTACAGGTATATATATATATATATATACATATATTTGTCGGCAGTAGTACATTACTTCACTGTGTTTCCCCTCCTCAGTGAGGTGAAGGACGCCGGGTTCGACATACAAGAGCGTGGGCAGATTGAGGTGAAGGGCAAAGGCCAGATGACAACGTACTTCCTGTTGGGGAACCTGTTGATGTCAGAAGATTGCATTATGGGAAAGGAGATGGAGCAGACGTGTCTCTACAGGGAGGATCTTCATTCTCCGAGCAGAAAAGGTAAAGAACAGACATATAAATGGTTAATGACAGACTGTGAGTATAAAGACGTTTCATACATGACCTTCATATTATCTCACAAGACAAAAAGGACTTATTCA
>CAAKHC010002082.1:0-17372 GCA_901007825.1 Macroramphosus scolopax | reverse complement strand
TGAAAGGGTTACATCATCTCTTTTCTTGCGTGTGTGTGTGTGTGTGTGTGTGTGTGTGTGTGTGTGTGTGTGTGTACGTCTACTTGTGTCTTTTTTTGAAAACCACTCTGATGTACTGTGAAAAGCATATTGGTTAACATATTGGTACCGTATTAAATTATAACTCAAGATTTATAAATAAAAGTGTATTTCATTTTATTTTGCCACTTCCTATGTGACAGAAGAGAGTGTGTGTGCGTGTGTGTGTGTGTGCGTGTGTGTGTGACAGTGAAAGTGTCTCTGACTGTAATATTATCAGACGTTTTACTCAAACTAATTGCTCGCCATCTACAGGCTTTACCTATATGTCAGGAGCTATCTGGGTTCGACTTATTTGAAGACCTCCTGCAGGAAAACAACTTTTCTCCAGCAGTGGTCTTGTCCATACAGCTGCCCAGCTATTGACCCTGCATGCGTGCATTTAATTTAATCCTGCATAGCATGCAGGTTTGTGATGCTGTGTTGGAGTGACATCTTACAACAAATGTGCTCGTTAACCAGAACTTTATATGAAAGATTTAACATCAGTCAGAAACACGCAAAAATATAAAAATGGCAAACATGACTGAAGTCAACACGCACAAATAACATGAGACAAAGCCAAAATAAACAACACTTAAAATTCTCTGTTTTCAGTCCAACACCACTTAAACCACAAAGATGTTGGAACTGCATTAGTTCAGAAAGTAGACAGGAAATGGAATTATAATCGTGTGTGTGTTGCCAGATTGAGGAGGACAGGGAGGATTAAAGCAGCTTCTCCGCTTCTTAGTGGACTGGGAGCTAATGAGGGCCCCCTGAGTGCTCTGTCACGACAGTTTACCCTGAGGAGGATGAAGCTGGCCGCCCCACGGCCCGCTGGCTGTTCTGGGCCAAAGGGGCCGACATAAACCGATGGAGCGTTTCCCCCCCACATGCGACCAGGTCCACAAGAAGAACATTTCGTGTTCAGTTGGCAGGAGAAACAGCAGCACTGTTGCTCAGATGGACTTTCATTCGGTCCAAGTTCTACATAAGAAAGGCTCCTCGACTCATTACGCATCGGTTAGGTTTAACCAATCAGCTGTCAGGAGCGAAAGCGCGCAGCCAATCAGATCACTTTAAAGTAGTAAGGAGGCGGGAGGGACGGCGCTCCCGCGGACCTGCGTGTATTTTCTGCAGGTACATCAACGTGTTTGTTCGGTTAAGAGACTCTGAGTGACCCGCAGGTGTGAGCGTGGGTGTCAGAACAAACTGGCGACCAGTGCCCCGCCTCCCAGCCCGCCACAGGACCCGCCAGCAAGAGTCCAGTAACAGTTACAACCGAAAGATTTGACAGTGATCGAGTCTAAAGTCATTATAAAATGAAATAAAATAAAATAAAACAAAATAAAATATAAGCCCACAAACACACACACACGTATCTCCCCTCAGTGTTTGTCCAGTTCCTCTTCATCACGTTGCAGATCAACATTTGGTGCAAATTCTTCTGAATAAGCATCGAAATATCATTTTCAACCTTGTTTTTAAGTTCTGTGGATGCTTCTGGAAACTGTGTGTAAATTATCTTAGAAACTGGTTTTGCCATAAATAATATTTCAGGACATAAAGAAGGAACTAATTGCCGTAAAATGAATCAAACTAGTGTAACAAGCGCGTTCATTTAGCCTTTTCCATCCCATCTGATCCGCGTTAATATTCAGGGTTTCTGTTCTCTTTCACCTTCTTGAACATTTGGTTTGATAATAGATATAATTATTGAGGATACAGATTAATGTCAGATGAAGTTTGTTAAAGGGGACGTGGCTCTCCAGGTGTACTTAATTTATGATGCTGAAATAAAAAAACGACTGCAGCTTCTTCAATAAAATCTTTCGAACCAACTGGAATCAATCACACAAAGAAAAAACATTTAAGCACCAGTGATCGGCCTGTTGCTTTTATATTTCAATGATTGAAAACGTTTTCTTATGGTTTTAAATAATAAATTCTCCACAAGACGAGTCGATCTTTAAGAAGACGTTGAATATTGTTGTTCAGTGAGACAATGAAGCTTCTTTATTGTATCTTTCCTTTTGTATAACAATAATTTACACTGTTGAAAAAAAACCCTGAAAATCCCCAAAATGTATTTTTGTGGTTGCTGTTATTTTCTTTATTCGAATATCAAACGAAACAAAACAGATTTATTCTAACGGGAATCTTACAATATTAAAAAAAAGTAAATAAAGTAAGTGCTGGTTTTGATAAACGATAAAACTCCAGATTCTGAATAAACTGTTCGTTATGATACTTCAATGTTATTTTAGGGTCCTGTTTAATATCTTGATGGTGATTATCGATTCCTTCGTTTTTCGGTTATTAAATCGTTCCAGTGGAAAATGAGTGAAAACGTCCTTTAATGTTGCGACATGTTGAACAGCTTCGTTCCTGCAGCTCTGCTGCCCCGTTTCTCATTTTAACTTCATTCTTTTTTCCCCATGAATTGTTATTAAAAGTTATTTCATCTTTTTCATTCAATACGTTTTGGAACTTTTGTCAAATTTCCATTCTGAAAAAAATATTGTTATTTAAGATTAAAAGAATATAAATAACAATATGTTATTTTATACAACTTTTATCATTGAAACAGCAATAAATAATATATTTTTAAAGCAATTTCATTGTTAAAATGAGTTTCAGATAAGTAATAATAAAATACAATAAATATTCCTGCAGTCTATCTGAGTGCCTAATAAAGATAATGTTCAATTCTGGTTGGCACAGTCAGAGAGGTTTTAATGAAATATCATTATTATCTAGGTTGTAGTTTGCAGTGGTGTTGAACTGGACTCTAATATGTTTGTAATCTTTCTACATACACGAGAGGGACAGAATATAACAAACAGATATAAATATAAAGTAATATTATTACAATGAAAGCTGAATTAATATATATAAGCTTTGTAAAATGCCTATCAGAGCTGTTGTAGTGGATTCTATTCCATTGTGCAGGTGTACCTAATGAAGTGGCCTGGGTTCCTCTCCTCACACATTTTGTAGATTATATATATTGTACCGTGGCTTAACTTAAAGCCTTGAATCAGACGTATCTGGGAAACAACCAGAATCCTCTTTTCTCCAAAAATCTCATCAGTCATATGGAGGTTTATAGCCGACACACCACTACTATGATATAATGTATATGTCGGGGACAAGTTCACGTATAGTGAAGTCCCTTGGCGACTTTGATTTAGAGATGCTGCATGTTCAGAAATGAAGCTCCATCTGTTTGGAAACTGGCATTAAACGGGCCAGCAGGCGAAAACATCTGAGAACCAATTTCACATTTCATCCGGAGAGAGAAGAAAAAAAAAACCCTCTTCAAAAAGCAATATCTGATGAGATCCAAGAAAACCCTCTTATCTCCTGCGGATGATCAATAACTCCACTTGACAACCGCTAAATACATTTAATAACACGTTGAATGAATATATCGAATTATGGCAACTTCTTCCATCATGTTTGAGTCTAATCTGGGTATAAGGTGAGGTCAGTGGGGGGGGGGGTGTTCAGGGATGATGAGCCGCCCAAACTACTACAGAGTCACTTCGTCTAATGTCTCCCAACACAACATCAAAACCTGCTGACGGCAGAGGTCACAGTGATAGATTATTAATCACACAGCAATCATCTTACAGTAAAAAGGAGCTGTGATCCCCGACGACAGGATTTTATTTCCAATTTGTTTTTATAATTTGGCTTTTTTTTTTGTGTCTGTCATTTTTCTTCCTCTCACTTCAATAATGCAAATTTTGCACCGAGGGGAACGCTACGCCTCAGCGAGCCCATCTGACACCGTCGAAAACAAAATTCTTAAAAGCAGTGACTATCGGGAGGAAGCCTGTCAGCTCAGGAGCCCCCTCGCAAAATGTTGCAGCCACCAAGGAGGGAAAAAAAAAAAAAAAGAAGCACCAATCAACTCAAGGGCCAGCACAAGAAAGCGAGCTGTCGTTGCTAAGAGACAGATGCAGAATAACCTCCATGAGAAACCTGACCATGACCCTTCCTCCTCCACCTCCTCCTCCTCCTCCTTCCCAAACAGTCTCTCCAATTACTGCTGCACATTAAAGCCCACCTCTGTCACGTTAAAGCTGAAAAGGAAGCGAGATGCAGACAGGGTCAGGTTTGTTTTAAGAGCAGCGAGAAGCTTCCAGAAGATGAATCCTTCAAGCAGAGAACCAGTTTTCGTCCGTTCATTTCTGTTTTAAAACGACAGAACGTATCTGGTTTCGGCCCAGCAGGCATGAAGAGTTGATGTGCTTCATGCAGGCTGTTGGATGGGTGGAGTTTGACGGGCTGTGGGATGGATAATAGGCGGATGGGGGGGGGGTCTGGGCAGAAGGATGCTGTCAGACTGAGAAGATGAAGATTTGACAGAGAGGTGACGAAGAGTTCAGTTTATACGAGGCCTGTCGATTAGTGTGTTTGTGGCTGACAGGTGGAATCCCAGGGGCGCGTCTGTCACCGCCGCCAGGCTCCACCGCAGCACCGCCACAGGAGACACCCATGGGCGGGGATCTGCCGCAGACACAGAGGCACCTCATTGGCGTGGACCGGCGACTCGGCCTCCCAGTCACAGCCCAGATTAAAGCTTTTTTTATGCACAGAAAGCAGGGCGAAAGTCATGTTAATCCCCCCACTAATACATCGCTATCAGTGATCTGTTTTTATAACACCATCCAAACAAGCTTCCTCGGATGGGCAATAATCTGAAGGAGGCCACAATAGACTTTTACACCCATGAGGGATAGTATTTCTGTTGCATCCGCTGTTGCGAAGCTTCATTGACGTGTATCATATTGGAATGAAGAAAACATTTGATCACATGATCAATCCGCCCTGCTGCTGGCCGCGCCGCTCTCCCACGAGAACGGCGGCGACGCCCAACTAGGCGGAACCTGCTAACCCCTTGGGCCGGCACGCCGCTTGCAATTGCTGCACTCAAATTATTTCAACTTTGACCTTTGGTTGCCACCGTGCGGTGAGATAACAGCTGCATGTGATGTAGCCTGAAGCGACGCGGGCGAGCGGGAGAGTGGTGGAGAGCGTAAACATGAGGAAGAGTTTCATCCACATTAACATCCCAATCTGGCAGGATGAAGCGATGCGACGAGGCACCGGGTTCGGTGAAAAGGTGCAAAGTTTCCAAACATGTGATGCTAATGTTAGCCTAGCTGCTTAAATGCACTACTTTTACATTGAGAAAAAGCTGCTAAACATATGATGCTGTCCTCTTACATAAGCTGCTGTAAAGTACATATACGCACGTGTGTGTATAGATTACTGCAGGTGTATTGATCAATGATGGAACATGTCTGCATGTGGATAATAGAGAGGATACATGTGCACATGTATTATGTCTGCAGTGAACCGCAGACAAACATCCAGCGAAAATACTGGGAAAATACTTTTCATGTCTCATTGACATCTTTTATCTGGAACACTAAGAGGCTGGCAGACTTCCAGCATCATTCCGGTTCGACACTGACTGTCGCCGCCTCATTTGACATCACATAACAAAATTTATCTGAACTTACTTCCACCAGAATGCAACTTTTTTTTTGCACACACAGTCAGAACTCAAATCTTCTAGAACTGTCGGTTAAGATGAAACAACACGTCTCAGATCTGTTTCCTGAAGGTTCGTTGAGTATTAACCAATTAAAGAACTGATTTTCTCTCTCAGTCAGGAGACACAAACTAACGTTTATCCGTCTGTCGTCTGAGCCAGTGACGATGTTTGTGTCCTTCACTTCCTGTATGAGTAAAGAACATTGAGGATGACACTCAGCTATCAGATAAACGTCCCGGTGACTCGAGGTGCACTGACCCATGTGGACGTTTCTTTAGGCAACAATACAACAGTAGCGTTGCCTGAAGAGACGTGTCGCCGAGTGGATAACACGGCGGAATTCTCCCGACCGTTTGTCTCCTGTGTTTGCTGTTGCCTATAGCGCAGCTATTGTTCCCAACAAAGACGGAAAAGACTTTGATTTGCTCTCCAGCACTTCTTAATCATCCGCGATCGCTCATGGGTCACAGGAATATTTGTCTGTGTGCTGTGACCTTTGACCCCTTGATCTCCTGACCACTGGTTGTTTGTAATCTTGCTGATCTGGGAAATTGGATACGTGAATCTTTTAAAATTCCTCAAATCTAAAACTTGTTGGAATTTTCCCTCTTTATTCGAGGACCGTGTGGTCTGTCGCAGAGACACGTGGGGTGGGGGATGGGGCTCCGGGTGCGTGGGGGTGGGGAGGCAGGCACAGGAATGAAATGTGTTCCTCCAACAACAAGAAACAACAGTGGAATATTCTTTAAATAAAGGAGCTGCTATTAAAACTAATACAAGACATGAGCTGGGAGGTGACGGGGACGACGACACCGGTTCAGCTGCAGGAGACACCGATCAGTCCACTGATCGTCATGGTGACACAGAGTATGGTTAGTTTAGACTTCCTGTTTCATCCCCGTGTTAAACATCTCATTGGACTGGAGAAGATTTCAGACTCACCAGAAGGGTTAAAGCCCCAGAATTAAAAAATGATCACATCTTTTATTTTAACTTGCACACGAGGTCCAACAAGGAGAACAAATAAAGAAACAGGCGTAAATGAATCAAGTCAGAAACACGTGCTGTGCTAAAGGCTTGTGTTTGTCTTGTGCTTAACGGGAACATCGTTAAGTCTCTCGTCAGTTAACGATGATCTTCTGCAGCATGCGGCAGCTCAGACCGGTGCTGCTGAAGCCCGTTAACACGAACATCTGACGGAGTTTCAGGAGCAAATCTGCTTCAAATCTGACAGAAAATGTCACATTGTTAGTCAGTAAAGAGACTTGAAAGACACACGGAGCTGAAGTGTTCCACAAGCAGAAGGACCAAGAGACAACAGCCTTGTTTAAGTGCTAAAACATCTGCTCACATGAGCTCGTCTTGGCCTTTAAAGTAGTTAAAGAAAGGTTAGTTTGGGGGAGTGGACGGTGGATGTGAGTGGCGGCCGGGCTGTCAGGAGGAGGTTCTATTGAGGAAGAAAGAAAAAAAGACAACAGAGGAAATGAATCTTAAATAGTTAGTTTTTTTTGGTGTGGTGAACTATTTAGGATCCATTTTCATAAAGCGTCTTTCTATCTTTACAACGTTGCCTCATTCAGCCAGTCACACTCACATTCACACCCGCTGAAGGAGGCCGGGGTCCGGGGTCCGGGGTCCGGGGTCCGGGGTCCGGGGTCCGGAGTCCGGAGTCCGGAGTCCGGATCGATGCAGGGACCCTCTGCACCTCCTGAGCCACACCAACCGCTCACTTTAATCTTTAACATTCTAGCACAACATTGGTTTTTAAAAGAAGTTCGATGCTGATGTAGTTGTGAGATGCACAGGAAGCGGAGGGAGGGTGGAGCTGGAGAGAAGAGGCGTCACGTGAGAGGAGATGAATCCAGATCATCTTCCTGGTGTCAGGAGATGAACGACAGGAGGAGAAGTTGTAATCTGTGAGGAAGCAGCTGCCACTCAACCAGCGGCTGGGATGATCACCTCTGAGGAGCGGCAGGTGTGGAGACTAGTTGCCCCTGATAATTTCCAGGTGTGTGAAGTCTATATGTAGACCTGCTCCCAGTGTCAGTGCTGACTCGTTGTCTCTGTCAGAGGCAGTGAGCTGCTGTCCTGGTTGGGTCATCTGAGTATAGGAATGTTAAATCTGCAGAAGTTCCCACGTGAACCTCTCTGAGGAATCTGTTCAACTTGTAGTCTCAGAGTGGGTTAGGTTTGTCCTTGGGACCAACCTTAAGATACCCCTGGTTTCCATCCGTCTCCCTGAACGCTCCTGACAGTAATCAGTGTTGAACAAGCGCTGAAAAATTATCTGACTTTTTGCATTATTGATCGGACAGAGGGGCAAAAATATCATAGAATTTGCCTGTAAATGTGGACAGAACCTCCAAGTTTTTAATGAAGTTACCTTCTTCCTTCTGTCAAACTCCATAAAAACATTATGAAAACACGACCTCGGTCATTAACCCTCCGTGGAGAAGCCACTGCGTGATAATTAAGTGTATTTAAGAGGACAAGACTTTTGGGTTTGTACATAAAACTCTTGCACTTGTGGAGGAAGTGCGACGGTTGTGGAGATAAATCAGATTAAAACTTTGCAACTCCCAATGTGTCTGTGATCAAATTAAAGAACTGAGCTGCATTGTGATCAGTTGGTTTCAATCTGCTCTGATGAGGGTCGACGACCTGAAACAAGAAGAGATTTCATCTTTAAAAGCCAGCAGAGTTGGTTGTGTCTTTACAGGTGTCTTCTTCTTCAATCTGAACTTTCCTTCACCCTCTTCTTGACCAGACAAAATATCATGTAATGTCAGAAAAAAAAAAGAAAACCACGATGCCGGACTGAACAGAGGATGCGAGTCTTATTCCAAAAACCCGCATCAGTTCTGCATTCGGTTGCGTGCAAAGAGAGTCTCTCCAGTCGGGCGCGTTATGTAACAGGAGGCTGTAATCTGTTATATAATACCAGAGTGAGTGAAAAGCACTGTCCTTAAATTGGAGGGTTCCAGGATTTGTGGTTTGTTTTTGTTTGTTTTTTTATCTCAGACAAAATTGTTTTCTTCTATTTGACATCTGTAATAAAAAAAAATAATTAAAATTTACTGCACAATTAACCCTTTTCTGTCTGGAGCTATGAGAGAGGAATGACGTCATAGATGGATCCACACTGGGCTGCAGACGGAGTGCTGGATGGTCGGATTCAGAGGTTTTGATGGCTGCAGGATAGTTTAACTCCTTTAAGGAAAACAGCACACTGATTAAACCATATAACATGTCAAATATACTGTATATAATCAAAGGAGCATCAAAGCTCTGACATGTAGTCGTCCACCTTCAGCCCCTTCTAACATGTGGCACTAACTCACACTGGCTGCATGAAGACGAGGTGAGCCGCCATGATTCTGTGCTCTACTCTTGTGGAAAGAGGAGGTGAGAGGAAGAGGAAGAGGTGCCAACAACCCAGCAGACATCACACTGCAGCTGGTCCGTCGAGCCCGGCAGCAAAACACAGAAGCGGTTCTCTTGTGACACCTGCACGTCGCTCGGATCTCTGACTTTACCATCGGTGATAGAAGCTTTTGATTGTCAGCACACTGAATCAGTCGGTTGTGCTCGCTGTTTCTCTCTGCTCGGGATATTTTTGGCTCTGAAATGTGGCAAACACACTGAGAAAAGAAGGAGAGAGATAAAGGGTGAGACTGATGGCTGTCAGAGAGAGAGAGAGAGAGAGAGAGAGAGAGAGAGAGAGAGAGAGGCTCCCAGATCTCCCCCGGTAGGCAGTGTGTGAGATCTGGGGGCCCTGGGGCCCTTTCGGATGGCTCACACTGAATGGGAGCCCCATCGAGGTGACTGGGGCTCATTGAGAACAGGTTACGAGGGGAAGGGAATGCTTTTGCTCTGCGTTTGGCCCCCTGACCCACTGTCCAACGTCTGTCTTAGCAGCTTTGAAACCCAACATATTTATTTGCAGGGCTCTGAAGAGAGAGGGCGGGGCGGCTGTCAGAATAAAGTCATCGTCCTGCTGACAGCTTCATCGACTGTTGAAGGGCAGCTATGACAGGCGAACAATGTCGCTGCGTCGGCCGGCCCTGGGCGAAGGCCTGTCATATGTGTAATGCCCCCGCCTCCCTCCGCGCTTAGAAACTCCACTGATATGCCAGATTTCTTTTTTAGGCCCAGTTTGGTTGATGTTTCTCATCTCAGGGTTCATGAACTAACTAACATGAGGGAACCACGTGTCCATGACTGATCTTAGTATTCTTTGTATGCTGAGACAAAATAATGCATATTTATATTAACTGTGTGTGTATATATTTTGTATTAGATATATTCTTATATCTAAATTATGCAAACACTTTAACACCGACAAATGTAAGACATCGTAAACATTTTCATTATTGTTGTATAGATTTTTATATTAACTGTTATATTGTTGTTTTTTAATCAAACTGACTGAAGAAGCGAATTTCCACATCTGTGAACAATAATGTTTTTTAGAATTATATTTTGGGTGTAGCGGTTCACAACATTCATGGTTCACATCGTCACAACACGTCGATTCAAATCATTTTCTTTGATTGAGAAAAGAAATGAAAAATAAATTTTCATTTGAATAATTTCAAACTTGTTTGACTTTGATGGAGTTATTTTTATGTTAAATGTAATTTGTCAACAGATTTGATGAAATTGTATTTAAGTTTATTAAAAGCAATAATATGTTCAATAAGTTAAATGAACTCAACATTATTGCCTTGAAGTAACCGAATTCAATTTCATGGAACCAGTTGACACAATAAATGCGATTAAAGTTCTAATTAGTGACACGTCTTCTGAGGGGCTTCTTGGCCACATAAAACAAAAACAGTGACTTACACAAAATCAAATGTAGCGTTGTCGTAGCAACACAACGTTATATGAAAACATTAGAATCTGTTTTATCTTCCAAACATCATATGATTTGTTATTTGTGTATAAAATTGAAATCGTTGTATTTTACGGTTCAATCAGGCAACACCACACAAAGCTTGAATTACCCAGAATCCTCCTTTCACCCACTGGCCGTTTAATCAAGCCTGTCCTGCGGCATGTTCACCACTTCAGAGATAAAACAGATAAAAACTTCTCTTAGATGTCCTCAACACGTTCTTATAACAGTTGAGAGGTTGAATTATTCTCTTTAGATGATTGTTTCCAGGCTCCTCTCAGGATTTCTTCCTGGGGATAAATAACATAATAATTTCTTTTTATTCAAGTTAAACAATTTAATGGATAATTTTCAATCAGTGTGGGAGGACTCGTCAAGGTTGTAATGGATGTTGTAAAACTGGTTCTGTATTATTGCAGCCGTTGAGTCTGTAGATCGATCAATGTTTTGGGGGACTTCACAGTCTGGTTGACCTCGCTGGACGGGGCTGTTGTATTATACTGCATTCGTTTTAACAAGGTCAGTGTAACTAATAATTTGGCAAGTGATTGAACAGATTTTGCAGAATCCAATTCAGCGTTCCCAATCGCAGAATTGTGAGATGAAAAACGTTATTTATTTTTTAAGAAGAGTCGTCGTAACCCATCTTCATACCAACGTCTGTCAGGGGAATTGTATTAACTTAAATGTATGTAAAGAATATTTACAGACATACTGTATATGTACGTCTTTGATGGTGGGAGGAAACTCACAGACGCTGGAACTGAGAGGAACTGGGACGGTCGGGGATTGAACCCACGACCTCTGTGTTCGACCACTGAGCCACCACGTGGCCTCGTCCTAAATTAATCTGTTACAATAATCCAATAATAATAATAATAATAATAATAATAATAATAAGAGCTATAAAATGAAGAGGTTGATAGAAGAACAAAGACATGAGCAATGTGAGTGGAATTACATTTTCTTAAATCTTAAATCTTTTTAATTAAAGATTCTTTACATTTGAATGAAAAAATATTTAGTGAATTATTTCTAGAATAAAAAGATATTAAATTTAGAGGCTGCATTGTTGCCCGACCAAGAAGATTAAGATGCACGATGAAGATGAATAAATTAAGAGAAGAGCAAAGTGTTTGTACATCATCAACAGGTTATTAGATTAACGGGGGGAAGCTGAACAGGGCCTTTGAGCGCTGCCCCCAGTGGGCATCCTGCAGCACGGCATGAAACACAAACACATATCAAATATTAGTAGTAGTAGTAGTAATAATAATACTATTGGGGAATCAGGTCTGCAAGTTGTCACCACACTGAAACAAATAATTTGTGCTGTGTGTTTAATTTGACTGCTTACACCGACACACTTCCATGTTTTTATCTGAAGCACCATCAGTGTGCTCGGAGATTTAATCTACCGACGGGGAGGGGAGCCCGCTATTACGTTACTCTTTAGTGCGGCGCCTGCCTTATCCTCGGGCCCTTTTTCTGGTCTGTTGTCGTATTATTTTCATGATGCGATACGTCGATGCTAAATGAGCAAAAACAATTTTCCTCTGCTGCACCCGTTATAAATCTGACCAATCCCATTCTGATCTTTTTGTTGGTGCACTGAAGATAATCTGTCAATTTTACAATCCCTATTATTTTTTTAAATAAATGCATCCACAGTAAACGTCTTAGCATCTCACTGGGTATAATAATACACAGTAATATAAAGAGCATGACGGGGGCCTACAGCTCTTTTTATTTGACCCTGCGGAACCCAAGGATTTAATCCAACTCTGCCTGCATTGATTTGTTGCAAAAAAATCTGAGCAAGGTTGAATCCTTTTTTGGCCGATCCTGGATTGTTATCACGGCCGTGTCAATGCAGTGAAAGGAACAAGGACGCTGAGCCTCGGGGCTGGAAGAAAAGAAGGAAAAAAAAGAGCGATCCAGCGGCTCTGTGGCATAAACTGCTTCCCATCCACCCACAATAACACCGCATCTCCACCATCAGCTCAGATTACCGTCCACTTCTAATTGATATGAGCATTAGCAGAGGAGAGCTTGTTAATGGTGAATGTAATTGTGCCGGACAAAAGGCCAAACACCGCAAATCACACTTTACAGCAGGAGCACGCAGGAGGTGACGTCTGGGCTGCAGTCGGCGAGCCAGGAGAGAGGTTTCATCGCAGATATCCATCTAGCACCTGAATCACATTTCATTAGCGGGTCACAGAACACTCCGGCACGGCAGCCATGTTTACGTTGTCCAGGTTAAATGTTTATGACGGGGGCGACACGGTGGCTGTGGCACGTATCAGGAGAAGATGTGGAGAGGTCCGCTGTGAAAATACGATGAAATACAGATGTCTGACAACGAAGGTGAACGTAGAGGTGCCAGACGTCACGTCGAAGGGTTCCGGTTGGTTTAGCTGGGCTTCAACTGGGCTCAGTGGGCCCACAAGGGCAATCCGGAAGAATACTCATGGGCCAGAAATGGGCACTGAATAGAGCCCATCATCTACCCATCTGGGCTGAACCCATGCGGGGTCTCCATGGTAACCGGAGGAAAACATTGTCCGGGCTCCAGTTGGACACCAAGAGCCTCCAGAACCGCTCCGATGCAGCTTCGGAAGGAATCTGCAAGTGTCTGGAACTCTGTAAGTAATTTTAATATCCATTCAGTGAGGTTTCATCATCGGATAAAGGTGATAACTAGAAGCAGTGACCCTTCCCTCTGAGGGGACAAGTGGACCTAAACAATGACAGCAGGCCATAAGACACCCCCCCCCTTACACAGTGCAACACAGCCAGCGGATCCCCTCACTGTAGGGGTCAAGCATTCAGACCCGTCCTCTCCTCTCGGTCGACGCCACACATGCACTTGGCACACTTTGTTTCCATCTGTTGTCGTGCGCTGCAGCCCCACCATAACAACCCTCTGTATGTGACTGCAGACAGTCAGATCATGTCCCGCGCTGACATGCAGTCACCCGAGGAGCAGTTGCTCTTCTTCTTTTCCCTTACATGTGACATTGTCGCTGTTTCCGGCCCTATTTACTGATGTCTTCCCCCCTCACGGATCTGAATGTTTCCTCTTGAAGCAGCTCAGTCGAGAGTCTTTGTGACTGAAGCTGCGGCTACGCTCGGCACCAACAATGAAACCTCTTTCACAGCCACTCAGATTTTTTTCCTCTTGATCCTTAATCCAGATTACTGGATGTAAACAATGTACATGAGTCTTTTAATACACAGCCTTCCCCCTAATATTTGAGGATTTCCCCGCGGTATCCCTACTGCAGTGAGCACTAGTGTTTTTTCATTAGCTAAATTGCATTTGGCACTACAGTAAACACCCCCAGCATGTTGGAGATGTTAAATGAGGTAGACAAGGCTTAAATCGTCCGCTCTCCCTCTTTCCAACACACTGCTGAGAGGAGGAGGGTTAACTATCAGCTATGAAGATCAGCTTTCCCCCCCGGCTTCACTCTTCCCGCGCCCTCCTCCCCCCTCCATCGCAGTCTCTCTCCCCTCCTCCCCTCCCAGCATCCCCTGCTGCTGTTGTTGGGGTGGTCTCTGTTTCTGCTGTCACCAAGCCACTGGTCTTTCAGATGTCTTGCTCCCCCCCCCCCCCCCCCCCCCTTTTTTTTTTTTTTTTTTTTTTTACCCCCCGCCACTCTCGTAGGCGTCACAAGATTACTGAAGCAGTGCTGACATCTCTATCAGCCTGACCTAACACTCTGCCCTTTTTCCTCCCTCCCTCTCCTCTGTGGCTCTCCAGGATCCATCACGCTCCGGCCTGAACTGCTCACTATTACACATGGAGGGAAAAAAACTTGTGTGTGTGTGTGTGGGGGGGTGGGGGGGGGGTGTTTCCAGAGCTTCCCAGTGATCTACTGGGCTGAATTATAACTTATCATGCAGCTGTGATTTGTTAAGTGTTAAGGACTATTCTATAGGGCGAAGACAGACACGATACAGGTGTAAACAAACACCCTGCAGGAATTAAACACACTACAAATATACTTAAAGAAAGATGGAACATTCCTCAGACAGGCACCGGATCGATAAACTGACTCCAAATATACAACTAAGAGTTGCAGAAAGCTTCTCAATCTACTTAGAAGACAAACAGATTCTAATATGAATCATGTCATGTACCATCAATACCACTTTGTGCCAGTGGGGGCGACAGTGAGTCGCTGCAGCATGACTGAGCAGGTGGAGGGCCGAACCTCTACTCATGTTAACTACCGGTATCTCTCCTCAGGAGGAGCGATACATGACCCCCGGTGCCTTTTATCATGTCGTCATGTAGCCGCCACCCTACAGAGGAAACTCGGGGCCGTGAGGAACATTAATCGACTTGAGACCGAGAGAGTTTCACGCTCTGGGTCTTGCTAAGGAAGTTAGCATTTTCTTGTTTCTCGCAATAAAGGTGGACACCGGCAACTTTCTGGTGATCTGCCGCCCCCTGTTGGTTTGGCTTGTTCCGATCTGCTTACAAGTTAAACCTTTAAAGGGCCTGTACGTAACGTTTATTCTTACGTTATTAGCGAAGATAATTTAAACATTAATCTACTGAAGTTGCTTTAAAAACCAGGACTGACATCCTGAAAGAAAGTTGTCCGCCCACTCGGTGTTGGCCGGTATTAAAATTCTACTCAAACCTTGAAAGAAATGTAAAAAATAAAGGATTTTTTTTAACTGCTTGTACTTCGTCCCTACAGAAGACGATCCGCCCGAGAGGCGAGTCACTGAAACAACTCAAACTCTGCGTTAATAACTGCTTTAAATGTCAAAGTGTCCCTGTCATGTGACGCTTGTCGTCTCTTGCACGTCCTCCGTTGTCCTGCACGTCCTCCGTTGTCCTGCACGTCCTCCATTGTCCTGCACCTTGTGTGTCCGCCTGTCTTATTATTAGCTGTCTGAAATTCCTCCGCTCTGGTTTTTATAAGGAAAAACAAATGCCTGTAATTCCATCGCTCCTGCTGAATGGGCAGATTCTAACTCTTTTCAAGACAAACCACCGGTTTCTCTTTTTTTCTTAAGTTTATATTGAGTATCCCCCCGCCAAACGCCGTCTTTGCTCGCCAGCCACATTCATCCAATCACCCCCCAGTGTTTTCTTTTCAGATTTGTGAGGGGAATGATTTTCATCTGCAAACAAACTGCTGTTCTTGATAGAATTCCTCCACCGGTCCGTCCCGGGTGTTATTAAGCAACCTGAAATGACACAGTCTGCAGGGAGGGGGGGTTGCAAGTGGAAAGATGCTGTCCATTAGCTGTCAACAATGACCACTGGGGTCCACCCTCCCATGGGACTGGCAAGCAAGGCATCGTCTCATCCCGAATCTGGCTGAGAGATCACACAGGCCCCATTGTCTCAAGCAGCCTGGGGTCTTATTGTAGAAGTGCCTCTGGGAAAGGACGAGCCTTCACGTCTGAGGTCTGTTAAAGAATGGTCTTTCTCCTGGCTGAGGCCACGGAAACTGTAAGGGATGAATCTGGGGAACACAGAGAGGCTACGGAGTAGATTTGGAATCGCGGCACCCCCTCTTTAGTCGCGTTTGGAGTCCCTCTCCAGACCTCCCTCTCCCGGCGCTGACCTCCCTTCTCCACCTCTGTTTAATAAAGCCTAGGCCTTGGTCATTATTTTGGGCAGATGGAGACAGGGGCAGACGGTGAAAGGAGCTGGTGTCACTCCTGAGGAGAGGATGGTAGGGATGACAGAGAAGAAAAAAACGAATCAGAGAAAAGATCAAAAGCAGAAGCCCGCCTTTCACTCGCCTGAAAGCGCTAAAGAGGATAAGGAACGATCGGGCCCGGGGTCTCCTGTCCTCTCTGGCAATTAGACTCAGCTGATGGAGAGAAAGGCGTGAATGGCAGGGTTCAAGGCCCTCTCTAGGACTCGCACAACGGGAAGGAGTTTTTTCCCCGACGCCTCCTTTATCTTCGTCTCCTTTCAGAGTGTCACAAATGCAGCTGAAATATCTCTCCAAAACGACAGCACAACCTTAATCACGGTGGCTGATGAGATTGCGAGCGCGGGGTGTGTGTGTGTGTGTGTTGGGGGGGGGGACGACGACATTCTTTTCACAATTCATCTTTACACTTTATATGAGGCCAGGATTCACGGGAGGTGTAGTGGGTTTATGTGTGATAATTAAACCGAACAAATTAAGAGTCCATATTTTTTTTTCACGAGACAAGGAGACACATTCAGAGCAGTAAACAACTATCTCTCATTGTGTTCACTCAGAATGAAGAAGAGGAGGCATTCAAGGGCATTTCTTCTGGAAAATCAAAAATGAACTATAAAGTAGAATATTAGAGAAATTTAATGTGCTTAAGTTTAAACACAGATGTACATAAACGGCAACAATTCAGCAGTAAATAACCTTTAATGGAAGCTTGTAATAGTTTTGCACATTGTTTCAAGCAATTTTTTTTTTTGCACGAGGAAGCCGTCCCGGGCAACTCGTCCCACTGGAGCCTATTACCATCCTCTACATATGCAAGAGCTCCAACAGGCCGTCGATCATCCTCACAGAGGGACACGCAGCTTTGGATACAACTTTAACAGCTTGTTATATAAAAAAAAAGCACAGGAACTATCATCAAAGAGTGAGAACAGTATGTGGGTCACACAAATTAAATGTAACGTATATACTTTGGTAATGGTTGTGTCACTTAATGACGATATTAGAAGAGCAGGGCTGCGATGTGAAACATGCAGAAGAAGAACAACATGATCGGATTACTGTGTTTAAGAAAAAGGTTTGTCTGGTGGAGTCCTCCCTTCAGAGGTTTGTTTAGGCCTTAAAGTGTGGACCCCAACCCGTAATCCTC
>CAAKHC010002079.1:428944-448799 GCA_901007825.1 Macroramphosus scolopax | reverse complement strand
ACAAGCCTCCATCAATCAGGACTTAAAAGACACAAATAACATAATCAACCACTGGAATAAATCATTAAAAACCTTAATTTTTCAGTTATAATTAAGAAAAATAACTGGTAAAAATATTTAAGTTCTCCAGGTGAAAGAAGCTGAATGCTTGCTAGCTAATGACGTGATTAACTGGTGATTTCATTATGTTACCTTGTTGCTTAAAAAGCGAAGTTCTTCTTCCACTTTGGTCCGGGCATTTTCCAGCAACAAAAGTTTAAGAGCTATTTGCAATTTGTGGGTGACATTGGAGAGATTGAGCGGCTGGACGAGCTCCTGCTGAGGAGTCATGACGGCCGGGTGGAGGTGATTCCTGTCGGAGCCCTGGCAGCCACCGCCTCTGGCGGCTAACATCAATTAGCTGCTCAATTATGGTTTGGAACTCAACGAAGTTGTTCCCAGTTTGGACGACAGTTGATGCTCACAGCTGTATGTTTGTGAGTGTAGGGAGTTACAACAGAGCAGCAAGTCAAATTTTCCTCTTTTTCTTGTTAATTCCTTCCAACCGACGTTAACATCAAAGTGTGTTTTGCTAGTTGTTCTCCAGCCGGTGCACAGCTGAGCTAGTTAGCATTACCTTATTTGAAGGAAAGTGGGGCCACGCCCTTTCCTCGGGTTTCCCGTCGTTGGAATATATATTTGACTTTATAAAATCTGTTGCTCGCTTTCTTTATCCCTGTCAGACTGCATGTGAAGTCACTAAAACACTCCGACCTGCCAAAGGTACCCCCCCCCCAAAAAAAAATAAAAATAATAATAATAATAAAAAAAAAATATAATTCTTATAATGATTCTCATAATAAGTTTTTCTGTTAGTGGTATCTCCTCCAGTGACCTCCGCCAGACTCAAGTTAACCTGAATAATTCAAAGAAGTTGCTTTTGGCAATAGTCTCATTCTAACTGGAGAGAAATTCCAGACAGCATATAAAGTAGAAGATTCTATTGTCAGTCCAATTTTAATGTTCATGATCAGGAGAATTTCTGTGTTGTAGCTCGTGGTCTTATTTGCTTGTATGTGTTGGCTGGCAGAAGAGCAGGGAGCAATAACACAATCAGAGAGCTGAATAAACAGCTGGATATTAAGATAAAACTGAAAACATTTATTATTTTATTTTTACTCATGCACAATATGTACACTAGGAATGTATTGTGCTAAGAATTATTTCCATAAGAAAGGATGTTTATGCAGGTACAGTGGTGTAGTGGAGGGTATAAATAATTTACAGCGAAATCAGCCAAAGAATTCAAAGGAGAGTTTACACACCAATAAACCCATTTAAGTGCAACAACTGCCTCAGCGACATCATTGGGCAAGGATGACACTTCTTCACTGGATTGGGTTTACCGGAAAAACAGTTATACTGGTGACTGGCAGTAAAAACAATTTCACTTCTTGCTCTCTTGTGCTCGCAAACAAGCTGCTGCTTATACTTGAATACCAGCTACTATTAATCACCAAGCATACGAATGAATACAATTTGATACTTGCATTCCTATGGCTTTACACCTAAGACTATCCACACAGTGTCGTGTTGCTCTTTGCTTGAACTTGTCAAGCTGCTACTTGATCTAATACCTGGTGCATTTGGGTGGGGCAAGAAAGACTTTTACCTACAGACATATTGCTCAAGAGCCAGATTGATAGGCATCCTTGCACTATTTGACACTAATACTGGAACCAAAGGGCTGAACCATGAATCTACCCAGAGCACAATGTGGCAACCGGAATGTTGAAAAGGCAACTGTATCACTGTGCAGGATGTTCCTGCAAGCGCGAGAGGAGGATTGCTTAACAGGATATCCTCCAGCAACTGCAGTTTCTCCTCGATGTGCAAACTCGCTGGGTAATTTGAGATACTGTAATGTAAGATAGTGAGAATTAATAGTTGTTTAAAATACTTGAAATTGTTTCTTTTTCAGAAAACCATCAGCCTGTCACTCTTGTTTCACCAGCATAAGGGATGAGATTATAAGAATTGGCTCAGAAAAGTGAGAAGAAATTTGGTCAGCTCATGAGTTGCTAGGAGTACAAACAAGAAAACACAGTGTCTTATTCTCTCCTGTTGATCCAGAATCCAACAGCCAGAATGTTGCATGATAATGCCCCTCTTAATGCAGGAAAGAAGCCCTTCCAGTCAATTTTACGAGTTTTAGACTTTTATTTTAATTGTACAACAATTAACATTCATTCTTTACGGACATAAATAACTATGAATACATAAAGGTCAGAATAAAAGAGTCAAAAGGGCTGCTTATTAGGTGCAGTATATATTTATTGTGTACAGCGTAAATATTGTTTTTGTATTATTGTGTTTATTCATGTGTCACGTGCAATGAACGCAGGTAAGTACTGCATTTCCTTTTATTGTCTTTTACAGCCTGAATAGTAAAGAGAACATTAGTTTATAGTAAAATGGATCATGCAAAATGTTGCTCAAAGGAATTAAATTTCAGTAACAGAAGTTTGTGTTTCTGTGTAAACCAATGAGTATAATGTATATCACACTATAAATGATCCTTGTGTGCAACACAAGTTTCTGGTGAACACAATGAACACTGTTAACAGTACAATAAGGAATAAAACAAGTATGATCATTTGCCCAAAGTGAATTTTCTGTGCTTTTATATGAAACAAACAGTACATGGATGTATTCTTCAAATACTCTGACATCTGAATGTTACTAACACCTGCGAAGCATTCGGTTTGACTGATGTCAGGCACCTTCATCTTCCCCTCATTTAGGATTGTCAGCCATTCGCTGTTGCAACAGTTGAAATGATTCCCACTGACGTACAGAACATCCAGGTGTGCCGACAAGGCGAGAAGCAGCGAGTGGTTTAAAGACACAAAAGCGTTATTAGTTATGCTGATTTCTCTCAGAGGAGAGCAACTTAAACTGCTGGGCATAATGTTGAGATTGTTGTGGGATATGTTCAGCTGAGTTAGTGAGGGCATACAGGGTAAGGAAAGCTGAGCGCTGGTCATGTTGATCTCACTGATCGTCAACGACTGAAGAGTCCTCTGGACACCCTCCAGTGCACCCGCTTGCATCACCATGTGTGAGTTTCTTGCAAGGTTGAGGGAAACCAAAGTGTTGTTCTGAAACGAGTTCGTGTGAAGTACCTTTATGTTGTTTTCTTTAAGGCTGAGGTGTTGAAGAGTTCTTAATTTCCCAAAGGGAACACAGGATGAGTCAAGGTTTCTTTGCAGCATGGGGGAACAAGGTTGCACAGAGTTGTCTTGTAGGTTTAACGTCTGCAGTTGCGTGAGCGTGTCAAGAAAGAGAGGTGAAATAGATACAAGTCCATTGCTTTCCAGGTTGAGGTTCTTCAATGAGGGGAAAAAAAGCCGCCGATGATATCCTGAATCACTTCTAACATTCCATGTGATGTTCTGCAGGCAGTTGTAACTGAAATTCAGCGTTTCCAAAGACGAGAGGAGGCTCAAAGTCTCCAGGGGGAAAGATGTGAAGTGGTTATGACTGAGGTCAATGTAGACCAGCGGCATCCGTCTCCAGTTTGAGTGGAGATTATTTTTTTGGACTCTAACGTTGCCCTTTCTTACGATCTCATTATAAAGAGAATTAGCTTCTGATACCATTGCTGCCTCTGACGTTAAGGCACCAACCATGTTATTCTGTAAATAAAGATACCTCAAACTGTTTTTTTTTGGAACAATTGGGAAATAAAGCAGTTTGTTATAACTCAGATCAAGAACTTCCAGTCTGTACATGCGGTCATCCTCACGCGTGACGAAGAACTCCACTGAATTCATGCTGAGATTCAGATATTTAACTTGACGTAATTTAAAATCACAGATGTGGGCAAGATTATTTCTTGCCAAGTTTAACGTCTCTAAGTGTCTCAGTGGTTCAAATGTCCCCTTGTCAATGACGGATATCAGATTGTCATCGATACTGACGTCTCTCAAACCTTCACTGTCTTTGAACAAGTTGTGAGAAAGTCTTGTTAAAGAATTGCCAGTCATCTTTAGTTGATCCAGAGAAGACTTGTTTCGAAGGTAAAGTTTGACCATGTCATTGCTCAGACTGTTCATTGATAAGTCCAAACTCCTCAGTCGACTCAGGGACTGGAGGGCTTTGCTGTTGCTGTCCAGGTTGGTGTTCAGCGCATTTCTGGACAAATTCAGTCCTTCAAGCTCCGTCAGGTTTTCAAACGCCCCTTCGGAGATGAAATCCAGCCTGTTGCTACTCAGGTCCAGCTGTTCCAAGTATGGCAGACCAAGTGTGTGCAACTGTCTGATGACGTTATTGGACAGGTCTAGTCTGGTCAGCCTTACATCCAAACCCAGAGGGACGACATGGAGGTTCTGGTTGTTCCAGGATTGCTCCTTGAAACGAAACCATCAAAGGAAAAACATAAAAAAAAAACCAAAATCTCCACATATTTTTTGAACTAAAAAAAAAAACCTGCAGCTTGAATACATTGCAATGATTTTCTACGTGCAGCACTGAAAGTGTTTATCTTGAGCCTACCTTCAGATCATCTTCTGGTAGTCCACTCGTGGAAAGTTCATGGCTCAGTGACCAGAGTAGCAGGATGTTAGGAAACATGTGTTTGACCATTTTGCCTCGGCTGCTTCTGTTGAGCTACTACGACTGTTCAGAGCTCAGATACACGCACACCCTCTTATAGCCACACTTCATAAAAAAAAGAGAGGGAGAAAGCAGCTGTGGACAGCAGGTAGGCACTGCGGAGACTATATTTAGACCATTCAAGGCTTGACCATTGATGAGCTTTATAAAAAACTACCATGTGAATTAGGAGTTTGTATCTTTGTTAAAAACATTTTTAGACACGTGTTTTTTACGACACATGTGACCTATCAGTGATGCTTAAACATAAAATCAATTATGAACTGAAATTTCACATCAGATTTTCTGTATTACATCATTATATAAACTTTAATTTCATTTACACTGTTTAGGAGTTTTATGCCAACTGGAAAACACCTTGTGAGTGATATAAATTGATACCTCTGTTTGTTCCTGATATAGTCTCAGGAAAACGGAAGCGATTTTAAAATAGACGAGAGGAACAAATAAACAGACAGTGCGGAGGTGGACGGAAGCCCTCAGCGAGGTATAAAGAGACTAAAATAGACTGATGAAAGGAGGCAGGAGCAAATGTAAACAATGATTGGGGACAACCACACGGACGGACTGAAATAGACACTTTAATGCTTCAGGATTTCCAACGTTGCTGCCTTAAAAGAAACTGACAGATGGGCAGTTCATATAAGTTCATTATGTCTCCGTCTGAGTGTAATGACAGATCACAATGTTCAGCTTTCCTGCTGCTGTCACTCCGTTCGTTATCGTCCCTCAAACAGCTCGGCCTCCGACATCCTGCGACAGCACATTCTGCTTTGCTTCAGATCAGCTGGATGACACCAAAAAAGGTCGAGTCTGCATCCATCGAGATGAGGACTTGAGGCCTGTACGGTATCACCAGCTCCAGCTCCTCCTCCTCATGAAGCTGCACTATGCCTGGAACAGAGAATACATGCTGTTGGAAACAGAGGGGGCCAGAAGAGATGCATGATGGGTATAGATAGATACTTTAGTAAGGCCACAAGCAGCAGTCGTAGCTTCAAAGGAAAGAATTGATTACAATTTTTCCAAAAAGTGATGTTTAGCTCTGTTTAATATGTCACTACAAACTCTCCAAGGTGTTCCTCTATGTTGACACCATGTGACTGCAAAGGCTGTAGAATATGTTTCCTCATGATTCAAACTTTAGGTTCTTTCCACCTTCAACTCTGAATATGAATTAAAACACTGCATATCCTTTGTTTAATTAGCACAGAAACCAGTATGTACAAATGACAAGGCAGAGTATACTGTATGTGCTGGACTTCTGCTTGGGTGGGAGTCTGGCAGCCAAGCTACAGTCCATAACCACCTTCTTTTCATAGGAGCCATTTGACATATTCATGGTCAGTGGGCTGTATTTATATTGCATCCTTTCAACCTTAACGGCTTGACGCAATCACACATTCATACATGGATGGTGGAGGCTGCCGTTAAAGGCGCCAAAATCCTCATTAGGAGATTAGTGGTTCAGTGTCTTGCTCAAGGACAAAGCGTCTGGAGGAGCTGTGATTCGGACCACTAACCATTTGACTACTAAACAGTCGGGTAAGTGCAAGAGTAATTAATAACATTAGTTATGGCCCTGTTCCATTTATGTGGACCATTCCCTGCAAGTGTGCATGTTGGCTAAATAAATGTGGGACAAAATGCTATGACACGTCATTATGTCTGCTGCAAAAGGGCAAAAGGAGCCTATTGCAATCTGTGTTTTACATGACAATTTACACATTATACTAACGGGACCTACTGTATATAAAGTGCTTTGGTTCTGTTTCCGTTGTCTTAAAATAGCTGCTGCTGTATCTCCATAGCTATGGTATAGATGAGAGCGCTATCAGTCTGCACATAACTCTCAGCATTACTCCTAATGCTTAACTTAAGCGTTCCTAATTCAGGCCAGCAGTAGTGCCTTACTGACCTGCAGTGTAGCATGTATTGGCAGGGTTTGCATCCGGCATGTGTTGCAGGCAGCGCAAGAGCTCTGTTGATCCCTTCCCTAATGTAGTGGAACCCCAGCTTCGAATTATGTGTCCCATAACTGCGCCGGGGCTTTGAAACAACACCTGTGAATCAAGCAGAACATTAGCAGAATTGGAACAAATCAGCGCAATATCAATTTAGTTATGCTTGAGTTACTGTGACACCATACTTGTCCAAACACCAAGAAATAACCATCCTCTTGGATGATAATTCTGTTCTCCCTTGTTGAAACTGCAGTTCCCTGCTGCAAAGAAACGGTCCAAGGGATCTCGGTTATATTTCCTATGAGAGAAGGCCAGATACACTGATTCAACATGACCCCAGACAATGTAGTGCAATGCCAAAGCTTTTAATTTAGTATTTACCCTTTATTCTTGGCTGTTTGTTAGCGTTAGCTGTTAACTGCAAGAACGATGTCGAAGCTGGCAGGAGGGAGAAGATAAAGATGATTTGATTTTATTAGCTTAGCAACATAATGTTTATAGTCACTAACAGATTAGACCGTAACTAATGGAAGCGTTTTCAGTCCAACCCACCTCTGCAGCTGCCTTCTTCCCTTTTAACCTTCCTGGAAGATATCTTCGGGGAACTCTGAGCTCTTTGGATCGTGCTCATGTTCAAGTCCTTTGAGAAAACAAAGGATTAAGGAAAGTGTGTTATTGCAGCACTATCTGAATACTCACCAATTGCATAAATATTAGTAGTAGAACATCCAGGGTGACTCTATCCTGCAGTCAGTGACATACCTCCCTTGTTTTAGACATCTTGGCAGTCCTCCCATTGACTCCCCCAGAACGTGGCTGATTTAATTGTGGAGTTATATCCCTTTGCAGTTTGCGAATATCATTTTTTAAAACACTGGCTCTGTGCACCAGGAAAAGGTTAAGACAGAACATAAACGCCGTTAGTGATAATAAAGCATTGCAGAGCACAGAGACTTGCAGTCTGGATGTCGTCATGTCACTCACACGGGTGAGGTCACATGCCTGTTAACCCCCGGAAGCCGAATCATTCAGCTTCAGTGTCTAAATGAGGAACTATCGTCTCCCTGCTTCTCAACATGGAGTTCATTTAGATCGTACCAAAGATTTCAACCCAATTCGCAGTGTTTTGCAAAACTTGCAAAAGTGAAAGCCACATTTTTAATAAAGACAAAAGTCCTCACTCAAACAGCATCATCTGTTCTTGTCAGAACGTGTGCCAGCACGGTCAGACATGAAAGAAAAAGGTTCTAACCTTTTAAATCCGTAACACAGGCTGCACAAAAGACAAATGCGGTTCGACAGAAAATGAAACATTTTAATCCATCAATCAACTCCATTTACAAAAGTATATCCCATTTTATATACAATATGTACAGACACGTATAAACTATCATTTCTCCACATGTAATCATTCATACAGTAACTCAACAATAGCACTGTAACAGAAACATATCACTGATATTCTGCAGGGATGCTGTAGTGCAAATGTGTGCAAAATATATAGTGCTGTTGCTCTGTGAATACCTTATAACTCCAGGTTAATGGATTTTGTCAACTTTGTATAGATACCTTTATACTTGCATTGAACATTTATATGATCTTTATTATCTGTTTGTAACCCAGGGACACACAGAGCTAAGTTATGTAAAACCACTAACTCATAGCTGTTAATATATTTAAATTAGTTTAAAAAGTAGAAAAACTGCAAATAAAATGGTTTCTTGGAGATACAAGATTATCATTCAACAGCACTTAAAAAGTATGAAAGTATTAATGTCAGCAGTGTCCTTCCTTGTTATAAAGAGAGATGCTGTCTGTGTTGACGCAAAACTGGTGATTATAAATAGAGACATTTGTTTGATGAGTTAAAAAAAAAGGACATTTGGCTCATCAAGAATGAATCGCTTAGCACACAATTAGCGGAAGCGTGAAAGCCAATATTGTCTTTGCAATGCTGTGAAGAAAAGTCAGGGCTTCCTCAACTTTATTAAGAGCGTCCTCTTGACAGGGTCTCATGGGGCACACAGATCTAATCAATCTATTTATGTCTCAGTCCCACATCAGGCAGGTGGAGTGCTGCAAAGGGGGCTGGTCATTGTGTAATTATCAGTTCTGTCCAGCAGATGGAGCCTCTCCAAGTCTGACACTTCCCAGGAAAGTGGTGTGGTTGGTCATACTGATGAGCGTGTCCTCGTACACTATGCGGATGGAGATTCTCTGGCCGGCCCGGAGCAGGCTCACCCCAGCTGTGTAGCAGGTGTTGAACTTGCGCTGACCTGTCTCGATGCTGCAGGTGCAGCGGAGGAACGGGTTGGAGTCCACCATCACTTCATAGCTTGCGATGTCTGTGAAGTTGAGGTAGTACACCTGGTAATAAAGGGGATATATACATTCAGTAAACGCTGAGGGGGGTCGTCAACACAAATCCACATGATGTTTTCAGAGCTTGTTCAAACCTGAAACAGCTGTGATATCAGAGTAGCTTACAAGGATTACAGAGGGTCACTCACATTTAGACACTGGGAGTGAAAAACAGCTTTTTAAAATAACCTTTACGTTGCGTTTCATGACAGATACGCTAAGCAGGTTTTTAAACCTCCAATCTACTGAACAACTGCCAAGTTTCTGGACTTCGAGCTGTAAATCATAAGAGTTACGTCAAGGACCGTACTCACTTCTACCTGACTATATATGAAGTAGACACCGTCCAAAAGCACTTCAAGCTCTCCGGAGCGAGAGTGCATTTTGAACACACGATGGTGGATGGACACCATCTTCCAGTTCCTCAGGATGCCTTCGGACAGATCTAAACATGTCACGAAAAACAAACAGTCGTTACAAACAGCTTCGAGCAATGATAGATGATATAAGCTGACAGTGATGCAGCATGACCTGCTTCTCACCTTGGCTGTCTGACTTAATATATAAGCTTATAACTGCCTACTAATCCTATAATAGCTATATTTAGGGTGAATTTAATCTTCCATAATCGTATTAAATATTCAGGCATCTTAACTATAAAATCTTTCTTTGTACTGTTTTATACAACTGATTGCATCAACTTTCCATAAAACGGCTAAATAAAGAAAAGTATTTTAATCGTCTGTTAATCTGCCAAACATCAAATATTTGACAGTATTTATACTTCTCATTCTGAGGTTTAATAGGCACACACTAACAGAAATCCCTTGACAAGGATTAAACTCTTGGTTCGCACATGAAAGTGGTGCGATTGCGAAGGAACGCAGGCAGAGACCCACCTTCTCTCACTTGGATGGTCGTCTCCTGCCCTTGCAAATGGACCACCGCAGGCTGAAAGACAAAGATCTCTGCTGACTCATCTGGGACACAGTAACAGCTGTGACATCACCAATTTCAATGTTTGATTTAATTCTATTTCGATAAGGATGTAATTCGATCTCATGCTACGGTAATCTCCTGTGATTTCCACGAGACCGAGGACTTCTGTTTACTGTCTCTCTCTCTTCTCGTTTGTCTCCTTCAGCCCGATCATTTGAATTTCTTTGAGTTTTCAAGTCCTGTTGAATTAAATTCAGACGCCTGCTTGTCTGCGTTGAAAACACTGATGTGAGTGTCATTTCTGACTCGGTTTATACTTAAAACCGAGATAATGGTCGTTGACCCTGGACGACAGACACCAGTTTGATCAAGTAACACTAGCGCTTGATAACCGTGGGATTGCTCAACATTCGACTGCCAGGAATCTTCGTGTCACATTTGATCGTTGGTGATTACTGTCTGGCCCACCTCGCGCTACCTTTAAAAGCCTTCAAACGGTCCGCCAAAGTCTAAACTAACACCAGAAAACTTGGCCTCACTTCACTGGCTTCTTATCCATCTCAGATCAGACTGACCCCTTCATACGACTTCGCCCTCATTAATCCTTATATCCCATCTCGTGCATTAACCTCTCTTAATACAGGGCTCCTGTCTGTCCCCGGAGTGGAAAAACACATCAGTTGGATGCGGGACCTTTTCCGATGGAGCCCCCTCCGCCTGGAATAATGCCCCTGCTGACACAAGTGATTCTGACTCCATCGAGGCCGTTAAATCTGAACTTGAAGCTCATTTCTGCACCTTAACTTACAATTCGTGCAATATTCTTTCATTAGTTCGGCCCCTCGTACCCGTAACATTTACCTTTTTCTTGGATTGGCCTCAGCGCCTATAAATCTCTTTGGCCCAAGTTATTATAACATATTTCTGTCCTGCCAACGTGAAAATAAAAAACTGCAAACTTCTGATAAAGACTGCATTCCTCTAACGTCTTTTTGTTTCTGTCTGTCTCGAGCTGAATGTCTCTCCTTCTCTCTGTCTCTTGTCCTGTCCTCTTTCTCTGCCTCACACAGAAGAGGACCTGGATCGGTGGCTCCCTTTTACATCATGGCCTGTCCTCTTCCGGGTCACATGGTGCCACCTGGTGGCATCTCTAACGGATCTTTTGTCCTCCCTGGTCTCCACTCTACAAACATATTCTTATTACATGAACCAGATATTTTGTGCTGGTAATTGTCTTCACATGAGACATCTATTGCTTGTCTGTAGTCTTGGGAGACGGATCCCTTCCTCTGTGGCTTTCTTCCAATTCTTTCCTGTTAAAAGCATTTTTGGGGGAGTTGTTCCTCACTTGATTAGAGGGTCTGAGGACAGAGGGCGTCCAACTCCACGGATTGTAAAGCCCGTTGAGACGTTGTAATTTGTGATTCTGGGCTACATAAATACAATTGAATTGACTTTAGTAGGTGACGTGTTCTACCTGGAATTCCTTTGTCTTCATCTTGTCGGGGACCCCTGCAACACAAAGAGAGACAAGATAAAGTTCTGGCCCTCAACGCTGCGGAGGAACAAGTGGGACATGGTTATTAAAACAAAACAAACAATGGGATAACTTTCAGGCAGATTACTGCCGTCCCACACAGTGTTAGACACCCCTTGAGACCTTCTAGTGTGGGAACGGGTCGACATGCAGAACAAATCTCTCTACTCGTGGCTTTTTTGAAGTCCCCTGCTTTGAGTGTTGGCTCTCAGTGGGTTTCATTTTTATTTGGAGCTTTATACCTGCCGGACCTTGAGCACCCGGTGGTCCCTGTGGCCCGGGGGGTCCAGGAGGTCCTGCAGGCCCCACAGCATTGCTTCCTGGAATACCGGGGATTCCAGGGATGCCCGGTGGCCCCTGTGGGCCTGGGGGACCAGGAGGACCAGGGGGGCCCGGCACAGGTCTTTTCTTCCCTGAGTAGAAAGAAAGCAAAAAAAAACAAATAAAAAAAAAAATCATTTCAATTTCATATTCTAAAAACAGAAACTAAAAAATTTGCTTCAAAGCCTCTTCAAACAGCATCTGCATGGATTGTAAATTCAAATACAGAGAAAAGCAGGAGAGCACAGAGAGTTAGAAACACTGAATGCCTGTCATTCACTTCATCTAACTCGGTTAGTGACTTAACAAAGCCTCTCCAGGCAGCAGGTAGCAGCCTTATCAATAACCAAGACCACCGAAATTCAGGCTGAATATTCTATTACCTTTTCTTCTCTCTTTCCTTTTCTCTTTCCCAGTCGATTCTGAAAGGAAGAAAAACAGTGTGATTAAACTCGAAGTGGCCTATTGAACAATTATCATCTCGAGTATCACCCCTCTTCCCGCGTAGGTATCCTAAATACGCTAAGATAACAGATTCAGATGTTGGGCACCGAGCAGCGGAGGGAAGGTATGTCAGTCTGTGGGTTCCTCGAGTGGAGTAATTTGTAAATGTGGTTTCACCTCCTCTGTACGAACAAATGCCTTAAGCATTCACAGGCAGTGGAACTGGAGAAGATCATTAGAGAGATACTTTATCCTGCCCAAATCCTTTTTCTTTGAATTAAGCCCAGATGGAGAATGCAGATGAAAGTGTGTGTCCATGTGAGTGTGTGTGCATGTGTTTGTGCGTCCTCCTTTTTACAACCATGTGTGTGCGTGCGTGTACGTCGGTGGGGCATCGATGCCAGTGCTCGAAAGACAACCTGCACTGAGCTCGTCGGTGTGTAAGCTCCGTGTGCAGCTGAAGAATCCTTTTCAAACGGCCATCCCGCTTATGTTTACCATGTCATTACAACTACAAAGGCCATTTAACCTTAAACCTCACAGTTTGAGTCCCCCTCAAACATATGGCCAGTGTTTCTCCTCTGGCTAAATGACTGGATGCATCCGCGTAGATTTCTCTTAACGAGCAGCCCTATCTGGAATCCGTTTGCCCGTTAGGAGGGCAGGGAACGCACATATACGCACACACGTGCACACGCACACACAGTCACACACAAACACACATCTAAGGCTGAGATTACAAAAGCCTTTGTCTGTATACAGAGAGCGGAGGAGAGACCTGGGAATGATTAGTGTTTAGAGGCTCAGGACTTTACTGATTTATGTAGAAAGTCTCAAAGGTGAGTTTTTTTTGCTTCTAATTTAAACACAATCACTAAACTTCCCCCCAAGTATTCAGTGTCACGCCACAGACATTGGAATGCCTTGTGATCATGCTGCACTTGTTGCACTCAGACATGGGACTTCAAAGGCTTTGCTTTTTTATTTGCATAGCTCACATTCTGAACAAAAAGTACAAAAGCAAATTCACATATTGGCCACATGTTGTTTTTGTTGAGCAATTAATTGATGACAATAAATCAATTTGGAGGAATTAATTAAAGCCACCAATGACAACCCGGCTCATTCAAACAACTGCAGGTTCGAGAAAACTATCATCTTCATGTATTATTTTTGGAAAGTTTGACCACTTTACCGCAGTATGATTCCTCAGTCTACATAGTTGAAATATAAAAACATATTTCAAGGACCTGATATTATTTCGAGACTGGGGAAATCAACAGGCATGGCCTGCCTGTTTCAAATTGGTAAAACCCTCCCAAACTCCCTGTTGTCCTTGTTTGCTATCCAAGTAATAATCAATCCCGGCCCCTCTAATCTCTCGTGCTATAACCTCGGCAACATTATGTGGTGGAGCAGCTTTGTCAAGGAAGCACAAAGCAGTAAAAATCAATTCCACAAAAAGTGAGAAAACATTAACAAATTGTTGTCAATACTAAAGAGCCTTAAGCCCTCCATAAGCCTGTTATTTACACTGCACTGATTCCCATCCAAACAAACATGGAGTTAGAGGAGCCAGACTGTTGCTAGTTCCAGGTGCAATATGCAGGTGCATTTTCTGCTTTTGTATGAGCCTGAAAAATATTAAAAAAAGATACATCATTCGCAGCCCGTACCTGTTTCTGGCTGCTTGCCGGGACTCCTTTTCGCCCGCTGAGTTATGCCCCTGTTGTCTTCTGTAGCATGGAAGTCGCTATTTCTGTGCAGTAACCTCTCCTAGTGAAAAGAAGAAGGTGTACATGTTATTATTTTTCCTCCGCTATAGTAGTTCTGCATACTTCACACATAAAAACAATGATTCATCTAATGTTGTCCCTGCATGCAGCCCCTCAGTTCATCCGCTGAAACAAGCCGTGTCTCTCTAAAAGCCCACTGTCTTCTGATTGCACAACTTATGGAAGCCTGCTGAGGGGCAGCCCCTGAAAGCAAAACCCATATAATGTATAATGGGTATAATGCTTGAAAAGAGACAACTTTGGGCATCTGAAAAGATGTGAAACACAGTCAGCCGGCTTATTAATCAGTGGCCAAGTCATTGTCCGTCCCATTGGGGTTGTAACTCATCCTGTAACCCAAGTCACTGGTGTCTGTGTTTCAGTCGTTTCAGACAGTCACCTGGAAACGACAGCGATGAAATATGGCTTTTTATACAAAAGGAGGACATGAATCGTGGCTCATGTGAGAACACCCATTCATGTGGCACCTGGTCCCAGACCTATTCAAAGGTAGCATGAATAACAAGAAAAATGTAGTCAAAGAAAGGATCTGAAGGAACTGTTTGGAGCTCATCCCTAAAAAGCAGGAAAAAGCGATGCTACAATGGCGGGGTGTTCCCAAGGGCGAGTGATTGGCGGGACAAACCACATGCCTGTGTGCTTATGTGACTGGTTCTTGTCGACCTACATTCACTGCTGACCTGACTGTAACACACATTCAATATGACCGGCTTCGGTAACAAAAGACCTCACGCTAAACTTTCAGGGTTGATTTTTAAAACCCAGATTTTCTAAAAGTCACATTCTATTAGAGTGCCCAGTTCGTGACCACGTCTGTAGAGTATCATCTGTTACTCAAAGAAAATCCGCGCTGGAAACAAAACAAAACAACCCAAAGCCCCCTTTTCACTGAGCAATGCAATACATGAGTTAACTTTCCTTCACACTGGTGTGATAGCATGAATAAAGGCAAGGATGCAAGGCACAAAGGCTCCGAGGGTAAATGACTAGACAACTTCAGTTGTTGGGAACATCTGCTTGGGGTTTGTGTAGCTGACATTCCCCAACAGTGATATATATGGCACCTTACTGTGGATCAAAAGATAGTATGTTATGATGCATCACTTAGTCTTGTTGCTATAAAAGAATCAGACAAGCTTAATGAGAGACACTTTTACTCTCTCGCTCTTTCCCAATAGTGCAAATACCAGTTGGGCACAAGATGACATATTCCATGTTTCCATCACAGATGCTAAAGTTAACGTCGTCGTTTAACCCAGACAGCAAGGAATCTTCTTCCCTTCAAAGCAGCATGAACTCCCGATGCCTCTATGTGGTTTCGTGCCGAGCCACTGAGCCCGTAAGAAGACAGACAAGAGATCTTTGATTTCCTCGGTACCTCGTTTCAGATGTGGGAGCCCTTCCTTGTGGTGAGGGATGAGCTGTCAAAGTCAAACAAGCCCAATGTACTAAAGCATCGAATAAAGTTTATCGCTAAATAATAAATCTCTGACCAGCTGCCAGCCATAGACGCTCTTTCGCCGCATGGTACCGGCTAAACTCTTCACTCTCTTGGTGCAAGGACTCAGTTTTCCATAGTAGCATCGTAACCTGAGCCACGTCAAACTGCCATGACGTCATCTCCAACGGGAACGGTGGAGGACATCAGAGAGATTGAGACCTGCAGATATGAGATCCTGACTTCTGCAGGGTCTGTGATTATGAAAACAACCTCCAACCGAAAGACAACAAAGACAAAAAAAGTGAAAAAGTTCCTGCTCAAGGAATATTACTGGATTTCGATCAATGTTTGATTTTGGAGTTGAAAATCGAGACACCTCTATATGAACTTTGTCATTGCACAATCACAGTCTGCACGTTTTGTTTCGTATCTCCCATGAAGACCCCCTGTGTGATTTGTTTTGCTGCAGGCTGTCCGCTGAGACTCCCTTCGGGGCCCCAGTCCATCCAGCTGGCCAGAGCCTGGACCTCCTGCAGTGTAGTGTTGGTGACACGGTGCGCTCCAGGTGTTGTCCAGCAGCTGCAGACAGACCCTGTCATGAGCCTTTAGTATTGCGATGTCTTTTCAGCCGGTATCTACAACTTTTGCCCGATGGAAAAACAAAACGGCGCGTCGGGTTAAGTCCAGGAGGAACAGTGAGTGGAAAAGTGGCTCACGTCTGACCTTAAACGCACATCCATTCCCAGGAAAAGTAAAAGTAGGCGATTCATCGCCGCACAGACCTCCAGATGTTCCCACGAGCGGCGACTTTTTCTGTTCATTTGGTGTGCAGGTGTCTCCACATCTCCTCTCCAGCTGTTGGCGTACGGAGGGCCTCTCAAAGGATTCTGGGTGTATGTTCATACATATGGCATTAAACTTTCGTCTGTTCTGACAGCCAAACATGGTTCAACAGCCACTTTTTGGCCCGAGATTAAGCTTTATTAGAGAGACAAAAAAACAAAAAAAGCCGTCTGAGGGGCTACGGCCAAGGAAAGGCTTGTTTGAGATGAAGGCAAAGTGATTCTTTTATGAAGGAACTCCTTTATACCACTATGAGAGATGTTTGCGTTCTCGTTTGCATCATTTCACCTAATTACAACATTTACAGCCTTCATACCCTTCAAAGGGATGCGGAGTTACAGTAAATCAGGATGACAACGTGTTGGTATGTATGCCAAGTGCCAACTATTGAGTAAACCATTCCTTTTCGGCGCAAGGGGAGAAGGCTATTAATTAGAGGGCTTTCGAAATCTTCAAAGCGAGGGGGGCTGTTGTGCGCAGAGGACACGATTCCCTGTTGTTCTGTGAGGATATGACTAAATTTCATTCACCCCAGGGATGTGTTATTTTGTAATCACAGGATTCCTTTTGCCCCATTAAAACGGAGTAGCAACGGCTTTTATTTCTATTAATTCTACACTTATAATACCTAAATTCCCTGACAAAGTTTCAATCTGATTATGGGAAGAAAACATTATTTTTAAATGGTTGTAATGATCCCGGTAGACCCTGGACAAGCTGTGAAGATGATCGCTGATGTCAATGGGAGGTTACACAGTTGAGAAGGTGAAGCTGAGGGCTGGGTGGTGCCAGATGCAGACTGGGTACCCATCACTTCTGTACTGGCGGTATGAGCTTAAACAGTAAAGGCAGGCGTGTTGAGGAGGTCAATAATACTCTTGGACGGACCATTAACGACAGAATCTCGTTTTCTTCTCACATGTCATACAAAGAACCGCTCGCACCTCAGCGGCTGCTCTCCGTCAGGCCATGTGTTTTCAACCATAAATTGGGTAATCTAATAAAAATTACCATAGACATGTCTAAAAAAGCTGTGGAGCTCTGACTGGGGGAAATGTTGCCTGTCAGATTGTTGCAACACTGCTGGCAATGTGATTTCTTGCTGAAAGACTTGAGAAATTTATTTATTTTTTGGTGATTCTGGGCCTAATCTGTACTGGGCGTCTACGCCATCTGGCTGTCAGGGACAATTGAGTTGAAACTGGAAAAGCCTCATATCTGTGATGTTTCTATCCCCTTTGCCATGTGCTTTTATCACAACCTTGTCCGTCTTAATCGTTAACCCTTGAAAAGGAGACTCACAGTTGAGGTCGATAAGGGAGACGGTCCAGCCATGAACTCAACTTATAGACCATATGTACACATGCTTTAGGGCAGTTCAAGCCAGGTGAGGTGGAGATGAAAAACTTACTATTTACATGTACTTATTGTGTGACGTACTCACACAGCTATACTAATAAGTGCAACTCATCACTAATAAACTGCATTTTACACACATGTTTTTTCCTAAATTAAGTAAGTAGCAGCAGTTAGAATGAATCCCTTTTTGTCTCTCATTTGTCGTAGGACCAATCCCTTACAATCACCTTCCTACTGGATACTAGCCTTTGTAACTTAGCAGCTTAAGTAGTTTTTCAGGACTGTGGACTTCACTCCTCCTCTGAGTGCCTCCGCTTCACATTTCGTGACACTGCCTTTCTTCCCTACCGTTGTTTTTGGTGCCATGTCTAATAGCTTGCGGTGCAAACAGTGTTTTTACGTTACAGATGATAAATTAAGGGAGTGTCCACACCCATTCATGGACACGAAGGCTCGTGCACGTGTGCTATACAATTCCACGATGATTGAGACCCATAAAAGAAAGAGCGTACGTACGCGCAGCTTTATAAATCCGACGAAAAGAATGTGTATGCACTGCTTGCACACTGTTTTAGTCATGAATCTAGTTTCGTGCATCTGGCCCCAGATGTTTCAGCATCTGTTCTGTGTGAGACTTTGAAGGCATAGATCAGAGGAGAAAATAATTTCATATAAAATGGCTATATGAGAAACATTAGCCTCAAGAAGAAAACACTATCTGACATTTGAAAATAAATATCCCGCAGGATCACTTGTTATGGTTTAACTCACTGACGACCAGTGAGCAGCGGTCATGCTTACTGAGAATCCACTTGTTCTCATCCAGTGTTGCGCTGTATCACTCTAAACCCAGACTGGAGAGCAACACACACCTGGGAGGAAAGTTTTACTGTTGGGAACTGGGCAGATCTGCTGGACAGCTGGGATTTACTGCCTCGCTGAGGGGCATACCGACTGTGAGCATTCGGGGGGAGGACTGTTTGTTCACTTGGCCGAGATCATAAATGACCAAATCGTCTGCTCTCATTAAGGAGCAACTAGTTAGATTAAGTGTGAGATGTTGGATTTAACGACATGCCCTAAATACGTGAATCATTATCTGTTTTACCTGATTGCTGCACATTTTTCCTGTTAAAGTAAGAAAAAAAAATCTCGGAGGATCTATAAACCTTTCATGTGTGGCCTGGGAAACACACTCATGACTATTTCTGGATTTTCATAGATAAAATAAAAACGTCTAGACATCCTGACATCCTGATATACAAATAGGCTAAATAGGAGTTAGATAGATACAGCTGGGGTTTGATCATCGCACTCGATGCTTTGCCTCATATCGCTCCCTCCCCTGTTCACACACAGATTATGAAACCTGATTAGAGTCTTGTAGTATTACAGCTTATGTAGCCTCGATCCTTATCTGGCGGTTTTAACCACGATCACATTCTTCACATCAGTTGGATGAATCCTCCCGCCTCACATTAAAAGCACTAAATAGGCTTTTTAAATTGAATCAAATGAGCTTGAAACTCAACTTTGACTTTATAGGATTACAAATGAATCTGCTGCCTGATCACAAGAGTGTGTTCCCTCACATCTAAAAGTATAGGCCAACAGAAAAAAAACTTCCATGAGCAAGCTGGTGTCAATTTTCTACTCTTATACCACTTTCTCAGCTTAGCAAGTTTTTTCTTTGAGTTCAGTTTAACACAACAAAGCCAAAAAACACACCTGGCCAGGCCACGTCCACAGCGGCTGATTTATGTGCGCTGACGAGTCTGTTTCAAATCTACCAAATGATATCTTACACATACTAAATGAGGTGTGTAAAGCTATTTTTCTCACGCAGGGACGTTGTGCCACTTGTCTTTTTCAGAACAGAACACAACTGCAGTGCAGATGGAGGCTGTCTGATGAGTAATAACACATGTAGCATCCAAAAACATGGTGCTATATGATGACAATGTATGTATGTATGTATGTATGGATGGATGGATGGATGGATGGATGGATGGATGGATGGATGGATGGATGGTATCCATGTCTGTTCCAGTGCTTGTTCTTCTAAATGGACTTTCATGGTACACTGTTGTCCGTGTACCTGCACCGCACTTCAAATTTCACTGATGCAGCCGACGTGACTTTGATGAAGGCTTGTGTGAAAAATGAAGTAAACATTTATTTAAGGTCGACAAAA
>CAAKHC010002079.1:401063-424372 GCA_901007825.1 Macroramphosus scolopax | reverse complement strand
AAGATGACAGCTGCTTGTCCTCAACTAAAGAGGTGCTATCTGTAAATGTTTTCTTTCCTCTCCCCCATCCTGATGTCTCCTCTCCTCAGTCATAAAAGCGCACACTTTAAAATTGCCTTCCAATCACCATCACGAGGAATCATATATGAGCTGCAGTGATTCATAGCTGTTATATTAACACCACTGCATATTACAGTAAATTGTTTTATATCTTCCCACCCCACATATTAGCTTCTCAGAAATCATTGTTTCTGCACATTGGATTGTGGAGGTGTAACCTTGGCTAATTGCTATTCAGTGGCATTTGATTTCCAACTTATACATCTCCTGTAAATTGGTCGTTGTCTGCCATTTCCCCGAACAATGATTCATTAACTCTCATTGTGGGTGTCTGTCTTTTAAGTCCTTATCAAGATTGGAGTTCTCTCTATCTATTTATGCCTCTCTTTTTGTATCGTAAGGCTTTTGTGCTTTCACCTCACTCTCCCTGCTTCCTACTATTTACTGACTGACTTTTGTCGAGAACTCAGTATAAATAATGATCGAGTAAACTTAATAGATTTTTTATTCCACACAGAACACTGTCTTAGTTTAGTGGCTTTTTTAAGCATGACAATGGTTGTTTTGTGTGTTTTCTCAGGGTTACCATGAGTTGAATTGTAAACACACAAGCTGCAAACATGGGGAGTGAGTAGAGTAGGTAGTACCATAGACTGTATAAAAGAAGTGGATATTGCTTCAAAGACTGGAGATGGAAGCCAGTACGGAATGATTTAAACATGCCTTCTTTCTAATGGCCAGGAGGAGGCGACTCCAGTCGTGTAAAAAATAATTCAGATTGAACAGAAGTTTGAGAAATCGAGCCTATTCCTCGTTTGATTTATGACCTTAGTAAACATTTCCTAATTAATTCATGATTTCAGTTTCTAGTTGCATGTCTTCCTCAATAATGCATGATGTTCCTTCAAGTACCATTTAGAGTAAAATGTCAGCATCACCACTAATGTCTACCGAGGAATTAAGGTTAGAAAGTTGCCCAAAAGATGCCTTGCAAACATTTCAAACTCCATTTCTCCAGTCTTTGTTTATTTATGGGTAAGAGGCAAACGTTGAGGACACGGCATTTGACCTTCTTTAGACCCACCCTCATAATGTGTTGCAGCTGAGCAGCTATATAGCTACATAGCCTCCAAACTGACGTTTGTATTTGTTTGGTCTGTCGGTAAGCATGCTAAGCTTCAGGATAAGGCATGACTTCATGAATGTTAATTACGAAATCATGCCTTTATCATAATCATGTTAATTATGTTCGAGGGAGACTTATGCAGATAAGCTAATGTGAGTTTTTCAGAATCTGTGGCTCTGGTGTTGTGCAGCACGCTGCTGTCTAGCCTCTTCAATCATGAAAAACTAGGCTCACCACCATGGAACCAATATAAATCACGTAAATCTCTCAAGGTGGCACAGATCCCAATCCAAGTCCTTTATCATTGGGTATCTGCCGATACCAAATCCAGTCAGATGCTTTTATTTACTCAAATTATGTCTTCTTGAGTTTGAAAGAACAGATAGCTTCTAAATCGGACAACTTGTTCTCCAGCTAGCTCAAAAAAACGTCTTCGTTCAAAAATGTTAAACCTGCGTTGAGAGATTTTTTTGACCAATTCGGTCAGCAGACACAAGTTCTGAACATAACACTGACATACCATCACCTCTTAAGCTGGGTTGGCTACCTTATTAGCAAACAGCTGCTTATATACCCACCCAGCTGTTATGGCGCAGCGTTAGTATTCATTTGGAGTCGCTTTTCTATCCACCTGGTCAATGTTTCTTAAAATATTGTCATGCTTTGACCTTTCAAAGTGAGATAAGCTCCTCATCTGGATGAAGTTTGTGGAAATGCCCTCACTGAACTTCGCTAGGTGAGTGCAGAAACATGCGGCCGTGCACATCAATAAAGTTGGTTGCACAAGGTTTTGGTCTCCATGTGAGGGAGGACGAAGGACCCATATGATGGCACTATGGGTCCTTAGTGCCTCAAACTCATCATGTCCCGTATTAATTATCTGTCATGTTCCTCACCAATCAACACGCTTCCACACAAGCTACACATCATGTAAGGGTGGGAAGAGAGGACAAACATATGTGAACTGCCTTTGAATATTTACCCACCTTCACCTTTTGGTTTTACTCTCTCATGAGTAACACTGTCACATCACACAAAGTCATTTCCCCCAACTGTTAGCATGAAAACAAGATTTATTTGTGCAAGTTGAGTATTTCATATGCCGGTCATTTTTGTCTGATTAGTTTGCAGCGAAGAAGCAGGTCCTCTCTTGATCCAAGGTGCAATCGGAATCAAGAAATGTAATTTATGAATGAAATTGCAGGTTGTTCATTTTTGTTACTTCAAAAAGCCTTCATGGATATTGTTATTAAACTATCTGTCCCCCAAAAATCATCTTTTCCTCTGCCAACTTTTTTAAGTAATTAAAATAAACTAAAAGGTTTTTTCCTCCAGAATCTGTAATTCATTGCTAGCTCCAATCTCAGTGTCACTCACTACCTGGTCGGCTGCGCTGCAGCACAGAGACAATTCTATCATGGTGTTTATCAACCTGACAGACGAACAGCAAACTCAGACGACAAATTGAGGAGCTGAGGGAATCCCACAGGAAAACCACCCTGCAGATGATTAACTACTCACTGGATATCAAAGGCAGCCAGAGTAACATCGCTGTTCACTGGCTGAGGCTTAATTACCCAACAATTAACAATTATTCTGCCATGTTACCAATTTTTTTATTTTTTTTTTTACGAATGCATTGTTCATGCTTAGCTGATAGAAGTAAAAGGTTAATTAAAATGTATGTTTGACTCAGAAGTCCACAGAATATTCATTAGTGTTAGACAGAAGTCATGAAAATGTACCAAATGAACCTAATAATTCAACGGGTGTAAAACGTGTTAATCTGTCTCACCAGCAGGACAGTGTGTGTGTGTGTGTGTGTGTGTGTGTGTGTGTGTGTGTGTGTGGGATCGACTCCAAATAAAGTACAGTGCCAATACTCATCAAATGGAGAAGCCTATCACCCAGCGCCATGCTGTGGTTCATTTCAATGTTATTTTTTGATACAGTGACCTAATACGTTGGCACTTGATGACACAGAGGAACACACGTCATAGAACCTGCTTGTTAGTGGACTCAGTTCCTATTTTATATTTTATCTTTTCATGAGATTAGTTGACAATAAACACAATACAGACAACTACTTTACCCAGTAATGAGAATCAGTGTAAAATGTATATTTAGTGACCACATTTCTTACAAGTAGGTGCACAAGTTGTAAATTGGTGGTGAATTTAAGAAAATTACATTGAGAAATATCACAAGATAAGTATCAGAGCTTTACAACCGTTATCCCAGAGTTTTGCCCGCGAGGCTGCCAGCTGCGTCATCAGAGGAACGCTGATGTTTTGATTTTTTTTAGGGATTGAATGGCCACAGCAGTGATTATTCAGACTATCCTATACATCTTAAATGTGCTATGAAGCTGAATCCAATAAAGAGATGAAATATCTCCTTATCTGCACAGTGATAGAAGATTTATTCAGACTCTCCTGGTCATCCTAAATGTGCTACGAGGCTGAATCCAATAAAGAGATGAAATATGGGTGAGCTGCGTGCACGCTGTATGTGAGACTTTACGTGTGCCAAGATGACGGGTTACGGCTCGTCTGCATCCGTGGATGTTTTCCGTGCTCCTTGTTACTAACGCTCATGTGAGGCTTCCGCCTCCGAGAGCACAACCTCTGCCAGCTTCAATAAACAGCCACCGTCCATATCAAAACATCTAAGCCAGACCCACAGCATAATCAAGAGGCACACCTGAGGTGAACCAGAGGTAATCTACCCTTCAGCCTCTCTCATTTTGTTTTTTTCTCCCTCTCTGTCTTTTGTGTTCTCCTTGCTTATATTTCCTCTTTGTTTGGGGTAAGCAGAACAATTTGCAAGGTACTGCAGTGTCACCCTCTTGATTTGACTTCGCTAAATCCTCCCGTATGCCGAGGCTTTCCACTTTCCCTACAAGACCCAGGGACCTCAGTCCATTTCATATACCACTGACCATGCAATTTGTTACAAACCTTTTCTGTCCACCTTCCTCTCGCTCATATCCTCAACTTGGATCCCCACTTCCCAGCACTGTCATTGTTGGGAAGAAAAATATGGGTTGGCCTAGGGTCAGTGTTCATATTATTTCCCCTCACGGGGTGAGTTCACCTGCACTCTACAAGATGAACGACCTGAGCCTTCACACTGGGAAATGGCTGTAGTTGGTTAAATCTAACAATCACCCTTCCTCCAAACAGCTGAGTGGTAAAGGCTCCAAAAAATTGTGAATGGGAAGTGTGGAAAAGGCCAACCGCTGAACGTAATTGCTGTCGTGTTCACCAGAGAGAAAGAAAAGAACTTGAAAGTGGTTGTTTGCGGCTCACTATGAGAGCAACACATCAAATTGCCCAGGCAGAGAGGGCACGAGTTCAATCGCCTGGAATGAAGTAATTCATTTTAAAGAGCGCTTTCTTTGTTATTCTGTCTCTCTCTCTCTTTAAACACTCAGCACAAAGTACAGTATCAATGCCGCTGCGCCAGTCACCTTCACACATTAGTGACTTTAAACGGCAGCAAGAGACAACTTTTTGAAATATGTGCACTCAGATACCCAGACAGCATGTAATGTGTCATTAAACTACACCCAACACTCTCAGGTCCACAAACCCGGCTTCACTGTGATGATTTATACCAAAGGCTACCGGGGGACAGGAGAGGTGGAAGATCCAACACAGGTTAGTCAAGTTATTCCTGGTCAGAGCACTTTTAGAGGACTTTCACCTCTGATTTGTTTTCTCTGCCTTTTCTTTGGATGGGGAAGACGTCCCGTCTGTGCCCATTTATCTAATTTGCTGCGTCTCTATGAGTGGTTATTTATTTTCTATGTAGTAATCCCATTATGTTGCCTGCACTGTGCACATATTAATACTCAGCAAAGTTTATAAACCCCCTTCACGTATCTTCAATGGCAGCGTCATGTTTTTACAAAATGCATCGGACTTCTCTGCCATCAATTATGATAACAACATAATTTTTTGAATATATGTAATACTACACGACAGGGTACACAGGGCGAGCTCATGAGTGACAGGTTACAGGCAAAGAAGTTTATTGATTATCTATTCAGAGTCACTGGCTGCGTTCGATTTGACCTACTCTACTAACTAGTGCGAATGTAGTTTACAATGAATAATTAAAAGAGCCTGTTTGTACATCCTAGTCACTTCAAGATGATGGATAATTGGTTTAAAATGAGGATTAATTCAAAATCTGGAATTGATGTTGCTACTGCACCCCATTGGTATGCTCTACTTATACTGCTGCAGCGATATCCCCAGGTATCAATTAATAAATAGGTGAAGTAATTAACAATCAATGTTTGTTCAGAAGCAGCAGGCCTCAGAATCAAAGCTGCTGGCTACGAAGTAGCTGGTGCAAACATTACATGCAAAGAAATGCAGCACAGTGAACACTTGCAGGGCTGCTGCTGAGGCATGGTTCATTGTGATGTGATGTTCAAGGACCGAATAAAGTTTTTGATTTTTAAGACCGTCCAGTGGCTTTTCCCTGTTCCCCAAAAGTATCTTGTCCTTCTATTCAATCACTATAAAAGCAGCTATTGTCTTGAGGTTCTCAAGTTATTTATATTTGAAGATGTGTGGGTCTCTTAAACTTTTTCTAAGGAGAGCTAAGCACTTTCTAGCCACACATACGGGAGTACTTAAGTAGTTAAAGGCAAACACTTTGAGATCAAAGGGTCCTCCCATACGACATCTTAAGGAAATTAACAGGATTTCATTCAAAACATTTTTTATCCTCAGATGAATGATGCATTTTGGGAAAATCTCTCAAAGTATTTTTTTTGTAACCGGTCAACGAGAAGGTAGAAATTCAAGTTCACGTCACATCAAAAGTGCACCCCAGTAGAGCACCTCCCTGTAAGAATCCCCAACATGGAGGCAGCTTCAAGGCCCGGCTGTAATTGACCCACTGTTATGAATTATACTGTCACAGAAGTGCAGACAGGCCCGACAAGAGATTCTGATCATTACACATTCAGCAGCGTGCATCGTTATGTACATAAGATCTGGTCGACTACAACTGCTTTGGCAGTGCCCTCTAATGTGCCATGATATCATTTGTTCTCCATTTTGCACTGTGAAAACATTGTACTGTCCCAAAGAACCTGCACCATTGAAACAGTTCTTCATCTTATCCTCTCCAGGTGGATGCCGGTGTTAGTTAATCCCACACGTTGGTGCAGACTGAAACATTAACTGGATGGATCGCGATAAAGTGCACTACTAACCGGTGAACCCATGACCTTTCCTCTTGTGTGGTCATGGGATTAAAAGGGTTTTTATCCTACCTTTAAATATCTTTGCACTGCTACTTCTACACTTTTCTTTCTGTTCCGTCTCTCTGTAATGTCATTTTCAAACTATTAAGATATACAGGCTGCCAAGCCCTTAAATCCTGTTAGTGGTTTACATAATCTAATGCACCTTTGTGACACAATGCTCATCCTAGCTGCTTTAACTAGACGGTGCTTTGCCACCAATGATGTAATGTTGTTGTTGTGATCCCTCCGGTATGAACTTCACTTAAAACTATATGTTAGCGCAATTTTCTTTGAAGTGGTCCATTACAATCTAAATATACTCCTTTCCCCTCCACCAGCGTTGGAGTGTGTGCTTGAATGCAGTTTCCAAGTCAGTATACATGTTTAAATGCTGGAAAGAGTTTTAAAGAGGATATTTTTAGTCTGAATATTCCAGTTTGACCTTGAGAAGTGCCTGAAACATCCGACTGCCACTTTGTGTTAAGACTTTTTCTGCTGATGATCACAGCTCCTTCAAACCCTCTATCTCCTTTCCATCTCATTATCTCTCCAAATATCATAACTTATTCAGAGGCCCTTAAAAGGCAGACTATACCCTGACACAGCAATATCCACCCAGAGTGCGCCGGTTCATTAAAATACTCATCAAACATGCACATCCCAAACATGCACGCACACGCACACCAGCATGCACACACAAGCTAATTCAGATTTTTGGGGGAAGCGTTGCCCTGTGGTGCTATCAAGCCTCCTTTACCCCTTTCATAGTGTCTTATTGGGGTGCAGGATCTAGATGTTGTCCCCTCTTAAAGGCTCCTATAAGAACACACCCCATGAGATATACTTTTGCTTGGGAGCCAAACTTACAAGGTGCCTGTCGTCCACAAAAACCCTTTGGTGTGTGAAAAGCAGAGCGCCTCGGTGCTAAGAAGCTGCCGGCCGCAAAAGTTTAACATTATGCTGTCATCTGTCGCATACCCTAATAATTTTCCTTCTTGGCATCGAGCGTTTAAATGATCCACACCGGGTTGCCATGTTGGCTGCATGTTTTTGATGAAAATCTCTTGCCAAGAAGGAATGCTTTTCTCTCAGTAGAATAGCCCGAGGCTTTATTAGGGACCATACGCCTGTCTGACAAACACTCCCGATGTTGTGTTAAATCCCATATGCAGCTGTGTGTTACTCAGAACGTCTTAAGGTATGTGTGTGCGTATGCCGTTGGGTAAACGGCCCTCTTCAGCTTTATTACATAGCCATGAATCATGAGCCTTCATTACAGCCTGCTCATTGTGTTCTGAAGGTTAAGCAAACCAATTAGAGTTCCCCACACGCCGTTGGGGTTCTCAGCAACAACTGCATCCCCGCGTCTTGCATTTTAAATAGGCCGACGAGGTAGGGATTAAAGAAAAGGAAGTGAGAGCTTGAAATAAGACTGTTTGTTTAGAGGAACAGGGAGGCTGGGCAAGGTTCACGGTTGGCCGTACAAAAGAGGAGAAAGAAACTGTGGCACAGGAAGAAAGGATGGAAGAGGAATCAGACAATGAGAGACAGAGGAATAAAGAAGCCCTATTAAAAGAAATGACACCGTCATGGTTCACTGAGTCCTTGCACTGGGCGCCAGTAACCCTGTGCTTAATGCTCTCTGGCTGTCAGCTCCACAGTCAGCAGCACTGCCTGGTTACTCCCAGGGGGAAGCTGTGTTGCTCTATGCTCTCGATTAACTTGCTGCTTATTAGAACAGATACTGGGAAAGGACTCAGCCAACCAGAGCTGATCCCACAGAGTGCAGACGTGCCACACTGTAATCATGATGGGAAGTGTCATTTCGGAGTGTTTGTCTGCGAATCAGACGGGAGGTTTTGGACCAACAGCGGTGCCATCAGAGTCTTTCATTAGACCCACATTTGAAATCCTCCTGCATTGGATGTGGTTGACACACAGCTTGTTAAAGGACCCCTCGCAGACGCCCTTTTAAGTGTCATCACAATCATTTCTTTGGATGAATTGGTTGGTGGATTATGCATCAATATCAGAAATAATTTGGTGCTTTCTGTGGCGACTCTCTTCTGTTCCGTAGAGCACCCTCGGGGATTTAGGTAGACTGAAAGGACAGCCAGAGGAAGTTTGACCTGAAATCAAAGCTTTCATCCACACACCAAGCAGATAAAGGTGCCGGAAATTGGCTCTTTTCAATATGATACTAAGAAAGGTCACTGCGTTGGCGAATTGTGACGAGGAGTCGTTTTTTAATGGTATGTGGCTGTTTTTTTTTCTTTCTCCTCGTCTTGGAGAACGCAACATGTACACGTCTGCTGACCTTCTCTGAAGTCGAAATTTTAAATAAGCTGAGAGCTTAACTCCTCTGCTAGTCACGCTGTGCACGTCTACAAGAGGAGACAGAGGGACAGAATAAGGGAGAGAGTGATAGCATCCAGGAGATATAAAGATGTGAGGTGAAGGCTGGGAAAGGCTGACGCTGGCGCACTAAGTTTCCATATTAACATTTCAGAGGGAATAGTAGAGGAATCAGCAAGGAAACAAAAAGGCTTCATCAGCACCGGCTGACAGAACCAAGGACTTATGCTTGGTGGAAGAAGCCTTCTCCTGCTGCTCCTATTTCCCCCCAAGCTCCTAACCAGAACTCATAAAGATGAATGACTGTCAGGCTTTCATTGTGTTCGCTCTTTTTTAGCTGCATCGCTGCTGAAAGTACTTCTTCATATGTCCACACATTCAATGTGGATTTTTATAGGCAAATGTTGTTTTCTCCAGTTTTGGCATGTTTGTGACCTTAGAGGTCATCGAAAAGATCAAAATATAATATATTTGTTTTAATGTTATGCTTTCTTGATAATCAGTTAAATTAAAGTCATAACTTGTAGGTGAGAAGAACAAGCTGGTTCTTTATATTTGACACTCCAGTTAAACACGGGGCCTTGTAGAAGCAGACATCTGGGCTGTCAACTCCTATTGTGAGGAACAAGGATAATGCTAACACCCTTGGCATCAGCTGTCATGACGAAACTCTAAATCTAACAAGCGATTTGGATTCTACTGCTCACCTTTGGTCACAAGCTGAGTGACTGAGAGAATGAAATCCTACATCCGAGTGGCAGGAAGGATTTCTTCCATAAGGCGGCTGCGTTGGATTCCCTAATGGCGTTTTTCAATACAGCTTCCTCGCTGGGCGCGTCAGCCGAGAGCGGCTGGGGTTTGCATTTCCATGACAACAGGGTGACCTGCTTGTCGGTGTGTCTTTACACTAATAAAGTGCCGCTTGTATTGAGCTGATAAAACATCGAACCGATCCGCGGATGTGAACTTTGGTTAAACATCGTGTCACCTACAAAATCCTCACAATACCTGTCCTCCATTATTTTGAAACTTGACGTATCACCGGCTGAACATGATGTTCTGTCCTCTGGCGTGTGTCATGTGGCTCGAGTCGTTAGACAGTCCAGTCGTGCCGACCTTCAGTCAGGAGTTCCTGGAAGTGGAGTGAGGTACCTCCATGCAGCTGCCCCGGTGCAGAGCTCCAGGTCCCTTCACACCCCCCTCACACACCAGGTGTCTGGGTGGCATCAAAATAGCTGACAATAGTCTTCACTTGGCTGGTATGGTACATTTCTAGCTTCTATTCTCTCCGTCTCCTTTCTCTACCTCTACTCCTCTTTCATTCTCACTCCTACTCCTCCTTTCACACATCGAAACATTTTTCTCTTCCACCTGGGAAATCTTTGTTAAAGTCTTCTTCAGACGATTCTCCATTGATAAACATGGTTACCGAGTTCCTTGAGAAAGTCACTTCAGGCTCTGTCGGTGCCTTTCAGCACCACTTTTACTGCTGTCAGCAGGTTTATTAAGGCGTATATTGCTCCAGTAGCTGCTCTTTCCATATGACTCCACTGTAGTCTCTCGGGACAGTTTGTATAAGCCGAAGTAAAACCTTTAAAGTTCTTTTTCTTGCCATTTTTATGGCCTTTCTACATTATTTATGTGTTAGGTCGTTCAAAGTTAATTACTTTCGGGCATCCCTGATCTCATATTGAACTCCCGAGATGTGTATATTCCTTTTATATGTGTTACATTTTGAGCACAACACAAAGTTTTGTTGCAATTGTGAGATTTTGGTTGTGATAACCGGTCCTTCAAGCCAGAGGTCCTGAGGCAGACATAATGCTTGCAACTGTTTTCTCCTCTTCTATTTCCATACTGCAGTTGTGTAAGCGGTCAATAAGAACTCCCTCCGCATCCCGCTGGAATACAGCAGTCACCGAAGTTCACTCGCTGAATTAAAACTGCTCCCCAGCCCCCCCGAGTACAATGCAAATGCTCAAAAGTTTTTCCCTCCATAGAAATTATGTGATTGGAATATGAGAGTGCCGGTTTGACCCAGTTTCTCGATTATCACAAAATGTTGAACATGCAAAAAAATGAGAAGATGAGCCTTAAAATGAGGAGACCCAGCATGTCCTTGAGGCATATGGCTGGAATGAAATCTACCCAACCCAGGCAATCTGTTCTCCAGGGAGGGAGACATTCACGTTCATGTTCCCCTCGTCCGCTCAGCACCTTCCTTCATCTCGTCCCTGCCTTCGCTTGCTTCCTGTTTGGACGGCTCCTGTCCCCACTGGCCCTCTGGGTAATGGAATCATGAGGAAAGTATGAATAGACATCGTGGATGTGAGCGTCTCTTCTCAGTGTGACTAAAGAGTCTGATGAGACATTTCCTCAGCTTCCTGTCCAATCGTAACCGACGACGTGTCGTCATTCTGTATCATCTCTTACTGTCTGTTCTCATTGCAGGACATACAATGAGGAAATTATTTTAAAGTGCAATTTAAAATATTATTAGCAGCCTGGAGGACCTTCTATTGAAGCTTCATTACCTCTGGCAAGAAGGATGGACTTTGGAGTCTCAGCAGGACAATGCAAAAACTACCAGACCACTTGTCATGAAACTCTGTTGGGTGGTTTAGTTTGGCCCAAGTTGGAACCCAATGACTTATGGAGAGGATCGAAATTACAGGGCGGATATACTTTAGTTGACAGTGCGGGACGGGGCATTATTTCAGGGAAGGTTCGGTGACTAGAGCTGGAAAAGGTGTCAAAATTGTTCTCAGAAAGTTCCGTTTAACTCGTCTTCACAGCCACATATTTCACTCTTCACGCATATTCCTTTGCCAGAATGTGGGCAAATCTGTCCTCTTACATTAAAAATGGCAAATGGTGCAAATTTTATAGCAACTTTCTTCTTTCACACACTCCCACACACGATCACACACTGTTGGCTGAAGTCGCTATGCAAGCTAACACATTCACACACACTGATGAGCGACGAAGACACAACATTAGGAGCAAGGGAGGTTCAGTGTCTTGATGGAGGACACCGGGAGACAATCTTCAGATTACCAGACGGACCAAAGTTAAGAATATTACGATTTTAAGGAGGGAAATTTCCACCATTTTTAACACCACAAACAAATATTTGCTATCAGTGTTTGTATCACAGCAGTCACCTGTCTCTCGCAATAAAACATTGAAGCACATAGGTTGTCTCTCAGCTGAATCCTTGTCTCAGTGAAAGCAGCTAGCGTCGCCATCCTCGAACTTCAGTTGAACCTTCCTAGAGGATTTTCTGACGTCTGTGGTGTTTATCAAACACCCAACTGACATTTCTGACCATCTACCTGAGCTGAAGTCTCAATGACGAGATCTGTCAACCCTGTGTAGGAAGCCAAGTCTCATTTCTTACACTATATATTCAAACCTTAATATGTCAACAGTCTGTCATGACGTGCGTATTTTCCGTCACATGGACTACGGTCTGCACTCTCTTTCCACTAGTGTGGAAATGTCAGTTATTTCCAGCAATCAGTGCACATTTTTGGAAGAGAATCTGTTGTCACGCAGCTGTGCAAAACTGGTGTCAAATCAAAGGTTGGTGAATGGACCATTTGCTGAGCCAATTCTCTGCATGGCCATTGTCCAATCATTCCTTGGTAACCGTAGTTAGGCACATCCGGCCTGTCAAATGTAGGATTTCTCCACATGCTGGTGCCGCCCGGCTCCCCGGGTGGAGGTGTGAGGAGCGGGTTAACCAATGTGTTTGAATGTAAGTGGTAAACATCAGCAATACAATATTGAAGTAGCTCAGTATTACCTCTAATGCTAAGGAGTATTTCATTAGCGTCATTACGGGGGAATTTGGGGCATTTGAGAAAATTAGGTGAGTTTTGCTTTGCAAGATAGTTGGCCAGAACTTAAGTTAGCAGTCATGTTTCTGAGCAGTCTAATATTGAAGAAGACCATTGTGATCGAGGGATTATGATGATGATCAGGCAGGTTCTCACAGCAACAACAACTTGATGATACTAATAACAAATTATCATTTTTTATTATCATAGACTAAACTTGTATAATACATCAATACATAAACTGGTTATGGAAATCCTTAACCATCTATCATTCCTCTCTCCCTGTGTGTAGGTGTGGTTAGGTGATTCATACTTAGGCTAGCGGTGATGATGGATACTTAAAAAAAGCTGAGTAGTTTGGGAACTACTGCTCGGTCTGAATCTTAAAAGGCAATGAAGCAAACATTACTCCTGCTGCTGCCTTTGCACTGTGTTTGAAAATCCCACTATTACCATGTTTGCAGGTTCCTTTCATCTGAGTCCTTGTTATCTATGTTCTTTAAATTCATTTGCATTGTGGACAGTCTTTCATATGAATTCATGGCCCTCACCATTTTTGGTCAAAGCCGACAGGATTTCTTTTTTCAAGGATGTGTAGGAGTGAGATATTAAGTGAGTGTCCTCTTCAATAACCACAACATCACACATAATTGAAGGGAAATCACAGTCTTTGAATATACAGTATACATGTTGCAGAAAATTGCATCATCGTTTTCAATTGTTTCTGGAGAAAGATACCCATCACCCCGGATCTAATTTACTTACCTTCCATAAGCATCAACCGGTGGGTAAGGATGCAAATGTTTTGCATTCAGTTTTCAAGCCCTCCCCTATAGAAGGTTCTAATCCTTAAACCCGTGAGCTGGAAGCATAAAACAAATCATTCAATTCAATGAACTCATGAATTTTTCATTAGACTAATAAGTCAGCTAGCATACGACAGTCAACAATAGTTATCATTATAGGCTAGGAAGTTGTTGACATCTGCAAAGCCTTATTTTGTCTTCCACTGTCTAGTTTAATGGATCAATTGTTTAAAAAAAATGTAATAATTGAGTGTTGAACATGAATGTTTGAGGTGTAGCGGTTAGCTGCACAAGCTGATTCGGTGTCTATCAGTATTTTATGTTTGTTCCATGCAGTGTTGTGATGGTGTTGCACCATTATGAACAAAGCATGGACTTTTCACTGTCTGCTTGCTAATAGAATAGCTGCGCTCTTTCCTTTCCAAAGCTGGAGTAAGCCTTTAAAAATGTTTTTACAGAAGCAGATATTGGTGAACCTCTGAGATTGAATAAGTGGAAGTTTCTTACAAATGACCACCACTTCTCATGCTCAAACCCCTTTGGCTCACAATACCAAGGCCCTCGGGGGGGAAGGTCTGCAGCAAGGCTGCAATCTCCAGCGAGGCCTGTCAATATGAAAATCCAACATTTATGCTGAAGTAATGGATGGAGCTTAAGTTGTCACGGTGAGATAGAAAGTCGATGCAGGCTAATAAAGTTGTGCAGAAAACCTCCGAATTACAAATCCCTGCCTCCTCATTCAAGTGTAGACACATGCATGAATAGATCCCTTCCTGTTTATTCCCCCATTCCTCTGTCTATCACCTTTCAACGCAGATGGTGCAACAAACAAACTGCAACGATCTGACTCATGTTTCGTAAAGTGAAGCCAATTATTGGAAACATATTCTTTCATCCAATTGCTTTGAAGAACTTAAAGCTTCCTCGAGTCTATTTCACTTTGCATCATAGAATTTACCGTATCAGGGTCCAATTTACGACGGGGAGTGCCGGTGGAAGCTTTAGGCTTCCTTGCCGCGGAGGGAGGTACATGATTAATTTAGGCTTGTTTTGTCATTGCAGGAAGCCACTAAAAGCTCATTACAATCAGCTGGGTTTTGTCACAGTCCAGGCTCTCTCTAATCTCCCATCGAGAAGCAGAGCGGTACAGCCTCTCTGAATATGCATAGATGATGATTGCATGATTTATGCATGAGCGTCATGGCACCTAAAGACTATCCCACCCAATAGAAGTCCTTGAGATTTTGAAATTAGAGCTTTTGTCACTGTTCTCAAAATATTTTTTTTTTTAGGCACCCGACTACATTTCTCACGGGGCCGTTTCTAAACGTGTCGGGACATTACTGGGTAAGTGTTTAATGTGGAAGTATAAGATAACAGTGGCTTGTTTGTTTGAATATTTACCAAATGGTTGTACAAAGCCATTTTGAAAGGTTGTAAGCTGTCAAGTTTCTCTCAGACGACACTCAGTATTTATTTTGTTGCATGTCTCCGGTTGACTTCGGGCTCTCGCTGACATCACCTGTAATTAGGCTTTCGTAATTGCCTGACCTGCCAGCAATAGACTTGAATTAGGAGGGTGATTGATGGTTACATGAGAGTCACAGGAGTGACGCGTGCGTGGACCAGTCCGGTGAGATCACGTCATGTGGGTATTGGCTCTTTGATAAACACAGACGGGGCTTCACATGCGGGCTGAGTGTTTGCTGCGGTTTCAATGTGCTCCAGTCTTTTCCTGTTAGCTCTGATAGATGATGATGAACTGGTCTGCTGACCTCTCCAGCCACTTACAGGTGTGTGCAGCAATGCAGGTATTAATATCCTTAACTTGCAATACCATGTGAAAGTGTTTAGCTACAAATAAAAGTCCTGCAGGAAAGACCACGGACTATAGGAGCAAACAGTAGTTGAAGTTATACATGTAGTATGTATGTATGTAGTTCGTGTATGTGACAACTACAAATGCAATAATTTGTATGTATATTTCTTGAGCTGACTGCACATATCTCAACGAGTCTCTTCAGACTGCACAATAGTAGACTTTCAGGCAGACGGTACTTTTCACTGAAGGACTGTTAATACAGAACTATAATGTTGTTTTGATAAGATACAAGCATTAATGTAACCTTTCCCGATATGTGTTGAGTTTATCCAAATACAGCCAAGGTAAAAAAACTGACTTCTTCTGATTGCATCAAGATAAAATCCTTGTTAGCAAATAGCACAAACAAAGGTAGAGCTAATATAAACTGAATTAATTCTGCTGCATACTCATCGTGCATTGATTAGGAAGTATGTAATAGCCGACATGTTTGAAAAGGAAATTCCAAACAAAGCTTGTGAGTGTGTCACCTTGATCAGCCTTTTCATTGCAAGTGCAAACACTATCATTAATGATGGTTCCATTCACCTTAAATATCACGGGACTCCATCAGTGATTGAGCGTACCACAGTAGCAAAGCCCAGAGAGGGGCTCACCTTAAGTGAATGCAACCATCCTTCATCTTTTTATGTCCACTGATACATTTCCTGCTTGGACAAGTCAAAGTCCGTGTCTGAAATCAATCACTCCTCCTGACTCACTTTATTTTTTATTTCTTTCATTAATCCCTCACTCCAACCTAAATACTAACCGACCAGACGTCTTCAAACACCTGCGTGCCTGCGGGGTGTTTAGTGAAGTACTTCAGTAAATGTACTGACTTTTCTTTTATTCACCCGGTTTGTTAGAAGCAGCCATTCGTAAAGCTGCACTGGATTATCAACTGTGGTTGAAATGACTGTGTGCGATGTGAGAGGGGTTTGCATGTAATGATAAATCATCCGACTTTACTGTTCCTCATCTGCTATTCGGGCTTTTAACGTCTTTCAGCTCAGCGTTCTGGTTTTCTACATCTGGCATCTTTACTGTTTCGGTTCAGTCTCAATGATCTTAACGAAGCTGCCTCTCAACAAGCTAGTTTACAGGTTGATTATCACGACAGCACACATTTAATGACCAGTTAGTGGAGTATAGGAGCTGCTTCTAACTGTTAGAGAGACGTACTGTAGGTAGATTTCCCTCAGGTGTAGGTGGTGTAGGTGCAGACCCAAACAGAGCTCAGAGGACTGTGGCTATTGAGCCTGATACAAACACACGACTCCAAACGAATGCTGATGTTCCTCTGTGCTGTGTTTGGTTTGCATGGGCTGTCCCCGAGATATATATGATCGCAGATTCAACTCTCGTTTCTGTATAGCTCCGGCGAGAGGGAACACATGTTTGTATTCTCTGCGGATGAATAAACAAGCAGACTCAGGTGGACATATGTATATACTGTATGCCGCTGATGGATTATTCAACAGATTGACTGTAGCAACTGACAGCTTACTTCCCAGCTAAGCATGAATGATGTGAATGATTGAGGGAGGCTTCCCGAACATATTTCAGAACCGCGCAGCGCTCCCTCCACCCGAAGAGATGGTTGGAGTTGCTCCTTCCGCCGATTAGCAGCGACACTCCAGACAAATCAATATCGAGCGTTTGATGTCCGTTTGCATAGCTGCACTCGGCGCTCACCGCAGCCACAGAATGTCCCAGCCACCCATTTATCCCCCCCCGCTCTCGCTTTTCTCACCAACTTTCTTCGATCCTCACTCTCTCACCTCCGTCTGCCGAGCCACGCTGCTTCCATATTCCTTTTGCTCAGGTCCACAGGCTGAGATAGTCTTATTTAACAAGCGCCCGGCCTGGGCTGTGGAAGTGGCAGCTGTGGAAGTGGTTGATGTGGCCCCCTGTACCACAGGAGAGTGAATCCCAGGGAGGGAGTCTCCAGATGGGCTCTGCTTGAAGCAATTCACCTTGGTTCCCCTAGATGAGCCCCATACGGGATAACACAGCATATTTGAATACTAAATGCAGATTCAGTGTAATTAATGACCTGACTGGATTCATATTTACATACTGCACCTTATTATTATCTCCTCTACTTTAAAATGCATGGCAGGTATTTTCCGATAAAGTATTTTCTTTGTATTATTGCACATTAGACGCTGACCTCTATCAACACACGTTTACAATACGTGACAGTATCTTTGATGTATCCCTGCTTCAGTGCTCCTCTCTGCTCTGACGGTATTCTCCCTGCGTTCCTCTGTGCTGACGCTGCTTTCCTCCGCATCCCATCGATTCAGGAGACCTGAGTGATAGATGGGTTTAATAAAGGAAGGTGCAGCCTACCCAAATAAATGAGTAAACACAGGATCTATTAACATCTGCATTTTAAGGAGAGGAACCGGGAACCAAACTGGGAAACACGGTTGCCTTATAATCTCAGAAAAAAGGGAGTGTGCACATGGACACTAACGTTCCACACACATTCGAGGACACACTTTTCCATCACTGCCTTCTCTTATCCTTACTGCTCTCTGCCACTTATTTCTTACACATTTCGCCGTTCATCTTCCCCTTCATTAAAAAAGGCATCTTGCTATCTTGGCTTCTCTTCAGTCTTTTATTTTTTTTTTGTCTTTTCACATTTACAGACGTTCCCTCGTTTCGGGTCTGCAGAGCGGCTTCGTTTTGCACCAAAGTGCTCATCATTCGTTTGTCGTCACATATAATGGTCTTTCTTGTCATAAGCAGCAGCACATTTATTTGCCCCTCTCCTTCTTTTTCTTTTGCCACGGCAGTACTACAGTCTGCTTAGTGGTGGTGATTTATCCATGCGTGGTGCCAGTGGAGCTAAATCTCTACTCCCCTTGGCAGTGAAACAGTAGTGTGCATGGTTTAATTTCAGCTCGGGAAAGACTGTTGTGCGACAGTGATAACGCAGGCCTGTTTGCCAGTGATTGGACTAATTAATAGGCTCACAGATGATCCGCAGCTGTCTCACCAAGTCACAGTGGAGGAAGGCGGAAAGGAAAAACAGCAGCTTGACCTGTGAAATTCAGAGCGTTTAGAAACGGTAGGTTCATTCAGTCATCTTTCATGTGCACACACGTGCATTCACAAAGAAGATGGAAGTTATAAGACGCCCCAAAAAGTTCCAACTCCGCTGCCTTAATTTTTTCCAAAGCAGCTTGCAGTATTTTGACAACTGAGTCAATAGTTACAAACACTTTTAGAAGCTCTTCCACAGGGCTCACACACTTGTTCATCTTTCGGGTATTCCCTGCTGCCGCTTGATAATTTGATACCCAGAATGCCTCACGCAGGACTCAATCCTTCCCTCTCTCTCCCCATGTCTCGCTGCAGATGACCCACTAAAGCTTTACACAATGAGCGCTACTGTGATAGCTATCCCTCTGTGTAATTACTGACTGAGCTGTGACTAAATGAAAGAAATGGTGTGTTTACCACACATGCTTTAGGCAAATCTATGTTTCACAATGGCGGAGTGCTCGATGTGCACAGATCTGACAGGAGACAATGACAAATAGCTGTATTACACATATGGGCGCTTTCCCCCCTGCTCGTAAATATGAAGTCTGGAAACCTATGTACTCTCACACACTTGTCACAAGAATGCATGTTTTCATATCTGAATCCGTATATCAAGTGCGCAATAAAAAAAAAAGAGATATATATTTGCTGCAACCGATTACTATTTAAACAAAGCCAGCAGGAGGTTGTTTTAATACGGGCCGCCTTACTTTGAGATGTCCTTAAAAATGTGTGACACAAAGTGCTTCACACGCATTTAATTAACCCGGTTCATCCAGTGTGAAGGCACAGCAGCAGTTCGAGCCCAGATGTATTTAATTTAACCTTTCTTGTGGGACACATTTATCTCTGCGGTGGTTGGAGAAAGTGGAAAATTTGCTTGGGTTTTAAGAGATTGTTAGTTTCTTTCCAGACCCCTGGCATGCTGTTCTAATTTAAGGAGGCCCTGGTTCATATCTCTGCATGTAGAGACCTCAGACTGCAAGTACACGCGGTGGTAGAGACCCTGGATAATTGATCAATCAGATCCGATTATTGCCTCACATGGTACAGCAATCGGCATTACAAGGGCCGATCAATATTTCAGGTTGCACTATTCACCTTTATAATAACTTCCTGCACACCTGCATTATTTTAACTAACTGTAACGGCAGGTTAAAATGTCAGTTTCATGTCGCACCCTCTGCTCCTCAACCCTTGAAGGCTGCCTTGCGTCTCCATTGGTGCTGAAGCTCAGTTGTCGCTCATCTCAGTTGTGCTTCTTCTCATCACCGACACCACAATGGTGGAATTAACGCCCCCTACTGTCAGGACAGAAGCATTGCTGTTAATCGAGACTACAATCCAAACTCTGTCCTCTTAGCTGCCATGTTTAGCCACCAAACTCTTGCTTGAATCATCATAACTTACCTCCTCTGTTGTTTTCTGTTATAACTGAATAGAATGATTAGCGTCATTTACGTGGCGGTCACCTACATGTGTGTGAAAGACAACAACCCATTTCATTAACGATAAAAGATGAGATCAGATAGATGATGCCGGTAATGTTTTTCCACGGCTCGTAATGATACGGACGATCCATCAGTGAGTCACTACACCTTAATCGGGACAAATGATGATGATGATTATGGGCAGATGATTGTCTGTGAACTCAGCATCTCCATTTCTCTGAGCAATCTGCAGAAAGGATCGTTCTTTTTACCTCTGAATCTTCACAATGCTCGGTTGATTTTTCGGATCGTTTGACAAGACCGCTTTAAAACAAAAGTTCTGTCCTAACCAGCAGAGCCGTATTCAGGCCCTTAGCTCCGCCAGGTGAACAATAGTGCACTCGGCCTATCACTAAACCCTTGCTTTGGGGTGAACTTTGCGCAAAGTTGCCTTAACTCTATAACATGGCTCCTCTTCATGATGCTCCGCGGGTCAAAATCATTGTGTATTCCTGGGCTGCTGGTTCAGGGTTGCTTGGGGGAGTCCGAGCGCTCAGCAGCGAGATGTTGGAGCATGGCTGTAAATGATTCATATTGTGCAGGCAAGCACTATCGTGCTACTGCTGATTTTAAAGCAGCAGCTGAATGATGTCCTCTAACTTAAGGTCTGAGGTCCCTGAGCACATATTACGCCTCAGGTTAGTTTTATTAATGAGGAAGAAGTAATTGCCTCCTTCTCTGTAATGTTGTTCACATATGTTCCAGGAGACTTTTGATGAAATGTGCCATTGGAGGGCCATTAGTCCAGGGATGCTCAAGTCCCTGCAAAGTTGATGGTAATCTGCTTTGGGACAATCTGTGCTGGCACCGTTCCCCCAGCGGGAACGCGTCAATCCGCGAGCAGTAAAATTAACACCTCTCATACTCCTCTATTTTGCCTTCCCCAGGGGGATAATTCTCTCATCTCCCGCTAATCTCAATCTCTCTCTCTTTCTCTGTCCTTTCTCCCACCTTCTCTCCCCCGTCGCTCCTGCTTTTCGCTCAGCAAATCCCGTCGAAGATGAGGTGGCAGGATAAGGTTAAAGGCTCACATTGGGGCTAAATGAATACTATTAATTCGATCAGGGGGACTAGCGGTGATGGCTGAGGCCTTTGTCCAGTCATGATTAAGCGATGCTATCTGTTATCAATTGTAATAAGCTTTTGTGGCTGTGGGAGACATGCGCCAGCTCGGGGAAAAAAAAGTCTGACGATAGCAGGTAATACCAGACACCTATCTCACGCCGTCCTAATGATATGACGGCTTATGGTCTGAGGAGGTAGTTTCGGCATTCAGATCATCAAGTGATTTATCAAATGGAAGCATCACCACTCCGATGCCTTTTATAATGAGGTAGGGATAATGATATTTCATTTAACAACCTTTCTTAATGAAGTGATCTATTAACAGTTTTATATCTATAATTTGACTCTTATTGGGGCAATCCAGCATCGACCTGGAAGCTGCGGGTCAAACGCAATTAAACAACAAAGGAAGAAGAAAAACGTCTCGCTACTCATGTAATTTTCGGTTATGCGTGGTGAAGCAAATAATCTGATTCCAGCTCAGTGAAATAACTTGTCTTTGACTTCCAGACCATGTTGAGGGAAGACTTGGGTTTCTTCTCCAAGACCTAAGTTGTTGCTAACATTGGAGTTAACCCCCTTCTTGAAAACACGGAATTTGGAGTAGAAACACGATGGAATTTGAATGAATCACAACGGACTTAATATGGATTTGATTTGGCCGTAGACGCCGTCTACTCTCTTTCCAACTCTGGCTCAACAACGGACCAGCAGACTGAAGAAGTTAGAGCAGAACAGGGCATTTGATTTGTTAGTAAGATTAATCGTTGTTATTGTGATATGAAGGCTCTCAGATGCAAAACAACTGTCCTACTGCAACATTATTATTCCATGTAGTCGACTACACTCAAAGAGGAAGTTCAAATCTCCTGCTCTACATTATATTAGCAAACACTGGTAATCCAACTAAATCACTGATGTGCTGTTGTTTCCCTTTGTTGAAAATGTTCGGTGCCCCAAAGACTTAATTAAAGTCCAATTTCATTCTTCTTGTCAGACCCAAAACTGATTAGTAACCCAGTTTAACCTACAGAGGCCTCATTAATCTCACATCCTTGATCTACAACCACCATAACTTAAAATTGAAATACAGTGATGGTCATTTAAATGTTCTAACGCACTGACTTGTTCACTTTTATACCACCTTTTAAATCACTAAATGCTTCCCACAGTTATTTCCGGTTCTTTCTAAGGCGTTGATTGAGAATGCAGCACATCTGTATGGTCATTGCCCTCCCGATTTAAATAATTCACACATAGCACCGTCTGCATTCAGTTTTTATGAGCCCCCTGTGGCAATTCAAGGCAGTTTCAGTCTGTTTACATCACAATCTCCCTTTTTTTCATCCTCATCCCAGCCTGTCTTAATTCTGCATTGGATTGCCGCCCCTGAAACCTTTTGTCCTCTTTCGTCGCTGACTGCTAAACACAACTATTTCAGGGATTCTGTCCAACCTTTACGTAGAGCCTTGTAAACACTCAACACCACTATGATTCATGGTACACATTATTCAAGCACACATGACTTTTCAGATAAACCCAAGGGCAAATTCCTCGATGGCTCAGAAGTCTACCAACAAATAAAAAACAAACAACCCATCATGCGGAGGCACCAAGAACTGGGAACAGCCTATTATACAGGACATCTGAGCAAAGCTGCACCAACCCCGGAGTGATGCACTATTCTCTTCTCTCTCATAACGTTATTAAAAGTTGGAGCCTGGAGGCTATGAAGGTTTAGCCGAGGATTATTATTTCAAGCTCCCTGCAAAATAAATCAATCCTTTATCAAAGTCCGCAGTCCCCATGAACTGCGTAATCAAATTGAACAGTGTTCTAGGCTAGTATCACGTTACTGTTCTATTAAATTGAGCTATTGCTGAGGGAGATGGCTCAAAAATAGCGGTCCACATAACACATGGGTTTTATGTGCAGACAATTGAAAACCCCCATAAATTTGACAGTGTGAAACCTTTTCCTTCAGGATTTTTACTTTGAAGTTTTTCTTTTGTCCTGTCTTCATTAGTCTCTGAGTGCAGAAAATGTTTTGTGTTAAGGAAGAAGAAAGCGATTTCAGCCCACAGCGTCTGAAGGTTAGCTTGAAGTGGTCCCTATGCATTTTTAATATCCAGCATTTTACCCTACGTAGCGGCTAAATCCCCGTTTCTCCTTGTACTCCGAACTTTGCATGAGGTAACCAAGAAAGCCTCTGTGACATTTAGATGGAATATATTGGCCAGTCTGATGCCAATTGTTATAGCACATATTCCTGTAATGCAATTCCTGTGCAACAATCTCTCTCTCTCTCTCTCTCTCTCTCTCTCTCTCTCTCTCTCTCTCTCTCTTCTCCATTTTAAGTGATTGGGATTTTA